>JADLZK010012290.1:0-73311 GCA_015847255.1 Hyparrhenia diplandra | reverse complement strand
CGGGTAAATCACTTCGAGGGTTACCAATTCTCGCCGTCACCATGTTAATTGTTCGATGAAGGATTCGACAGCTGACCCTTTTTGATTTAGGCTAAATAGCATGACATTTGAGAAATTTGAGTTTCAATCATTTTATTAAAGCTAGATTGATTCTCAACAAAGAAAGATAAATTTTCAAGTTTTGAACTAATAGATTCTAACATTTTATCATTATAAGATATTTTCTTATTCGTAGATTCATTAATCTTGGCTTGCCCAAGAACTAAATCTTTTAAAGAAGGTTGGTTTGAGTTATAGTTGGAATTGTAATTGTAATTGAAACCATTACCTCCTTGTGGACGCCCTTGATTGTTCCACCTATTGTTATTATTATTATTATTGTTACCGGATGGAACCCATTGTTGATGAAGGCAAGCTCTTCATGAGTTTTAGGCGCTTGTTGCCCGAATGTCCAAGCTCTCCATAGACTTCACAAGTCATCAATGCTTCTGAGGTGGTAGAGTGTTGTTCATGACTTCCTTCACTTCGTGAAAGCGATCTCCCAATCTTTTTGAGTAATAGGTCCATCTTTGCAACTAGCATGTCCGTCCTCCTTGACGTTGTGCATGCCTCTTTTTGTTGGGGCTCTGTCTTCTCCCCATGCTTGGTTCTCAATCATCTTCTCGATGAGTGCTTCCACTTTTTCCACGTAAAGGACGTAAATGCCCCTCCAAAGAGCGGCATCAAGATGGCCCTTACACATAGGTGTAAGACCATTGTAGAAGTTCTGAAGTACGAGCCATGTTTCCATGCCGTGATGTGGGCGTGCAAGGATGTATTCAAGCAGCCTTTTCCCACGCTTGGGAATTGGTTCATTTGGACTCTCTGAAATTGGAGATTCTTTTTGCCCATGAGGGGCATTGGTTTTGCCCATTGGGAAGAAACGTCGCGAGGAACGCCGTGGAGCATTTGCTCTAGGTGCTGACTTGAGCTTTATCTTTGTAGAACCATCGCCGCCTTCCCCACCGGGAGAAAGGAAACAAAGTGAGCTTGATTGCGCGGGCTCCACGCCCTGATGACAATGGTGTCACACAGCTCTAGGAAATTTTGAAGGTGTGCGTTGGCATCCTCGCTTGGTGTTGACACCTGTTATAGCATAATATTAATAGTCAACTAAACATGAAATAAGGGCATAAAATGAATAATCACATAGACTAGGGCTTTACTAACATAGTTCCACAAGTTTTGGGTGATTTATATATTTTCGGGACTAAACAGAAAAGCCTAGAGTTTGCAAGACATATGAAGCATAAACATGTTCCAAACATATTCCAAGATAGCACCATTGCAAAGAGCTCGTCGAGACGATCAAACGGATATATTGTTTGCTATATTCGAGTCCGTAATCAAAAGATATCGCTTGCGCAGCGTAATTCACTAAAAACGGTCATAACTTTCTCATCCGGACTCCGTTTCCTGCAAAATACCAGTCATTACGGCTATCGACGAGATCTACGCACCCACAAAATTTGAACTCGTTGTGCCATTAAGGGGCCGGGCGGCCGCCAGGCCAATTCACGGCGGCCGCCAGAGTTGGAGCCCAATCCAGCCCACTTTGGAGGTCGGGTTTATAACCGACTTTGAGGTTGTATCTACACCGCTTGCCAAGGTCGGTTTGATCCAAGGGCTATCGCTCATCGCCAAGGGCTATATAAGAAGACCCTCTAACCCCAGGTGAAACCTAATTCATTCTAATTCATTCTATTCATTATCTCTTAGTTGTAGAAGTGTCCCAATGTAAGGATAACCTCTCTCGAAGGGATTAGTGAATTAGAAGTAGATTAGCCATGTAATTAGAAGTAGATTAGAAGTAGATTAGCCATGTAATTAGAAGTAGATTAGATCTAAATTAGATCTAACCAAGAGTAAAGGAGAGTGGAGCTATGCTCCGGTTCTCGAGATGTCTCATGAGTTTGGTATGTCTTGTATCCTTTCTTTGGAATACTTATGATTTATATATTTATCTTCTCTATTTACTTCTATACCTTTCATATATTTGGTTAAGTATAGTTGTTATGCTTTTGCATGGGATCTCCGCCGTATTGAGGCTCTAGTTATTCTAGGTAGCTAGAGTAGTAATTGATAGTATAGACATGGTGTCTAGGCTATAGGTTACTTGAGATTGCACCCAACCCCATGGATAGTTTGTGGTAGCCCTGTGGTGTGACAAAACGACGGCCGACGTATTCCACCACGTTCGGGTTGGTGTTTGTAGGACCGTAGTCGAGAGCTTCCTAGCCCCTTCTCATCTCTTTCTGTGGCTAGTGTTCTGATGTCCCAAAGTGCAATAGTGTGATTGCTATCATAGAACCTAAGTAATAGAGAAGTACAAAGGAACCTTGATCTCTCGCTTTGACCTCTTGATTAGTTTAGTTATTCTTTTATTATCTTAGGTATGCTATTATTTTATGCTTTGTTATTTACTTACCCTTTATCATTTACCCCCTCACTATAGTCTAGTGGTTTGCTAAGTTAGTGGATACATGATTATGACTTATTAGAATTCTTTTTTGCCAAAGCTTCCCCGTGGGATACGATACTCTAGAATACTTATCCTAGGGAAAAGCTACAATGGTAGGTGTTCGTAAACTTGCGTAATCCTTCATATTCTTTTAGCATTTAACAAATGCCAACATGCTTTTTGGCGTTGTTGCCGTGGAAGCAATTGGCCTAAAGATTCTAGCAATGATCATGATGTCTGCTAATTTAGTGTATCACTAGCTTAAGTAGGATTACCCTTGTTCTGTTGAGTTGTGGAATAGACAGGACAAAAGATGTCGTTGCAACCTTCCGACAAGATTCCACGAGAAAGAAGAAAGATTGAAGAACCCAGGGTGCCTAATCATTCAAGATTCATCACCATTGGAACCCTGCTATCTCAAGGTACATATTTAAATATATATTATTCTAACCATGTATAGATTAGTGTTGGGTGAATGCTCAAAGACAACATTTTATTGATGATGAAATGGTTTACAAAGTGGCCATTCAACATGGCGATTACAAAGGATGTCGTGGGGTATTTATAGTCCCCCGACTTCGAAGTTGTACAAAAAAACACTAAGAATCCTGAAATGATTCTCTACAATATACTTTTCCTAGTGAAGACGCATTCTTCATCTTCGCTTCTTCGGAGGCAAACTTCTATCTTCGCAATACTTTTTGTTCCTTTTGAAGATAGTGTTCTAGCTTCAGCAAATGGGCTACTGTGGTCATCTTCGCTTGATTTCTCGACTTCCCGCCTTCCTATTCCACTTTTTATCGCCCTTTCGCTGGCCAACGACTCACGGCCATCTTCGTTGAAGATCTCAGCTTTTGTTCTTGCGAATGGATCATGTACCTGAAATCTTCAAAGTTTGGGACGAAAGTTTAAAATGTAAATCAAAGTTAGATCCCAACAAAGCGGCCCTCGTGGGCTTAAGGCCGACTTCAAAGGCATGAATCCTACCTAATCATAAGTTTTTAAAAACTTTGTTTCATCCATAAAACATCATCCCGCACTTTGAAGTTGGACTTAGGTTTTGATTTTGACTCCGCATTATCTTCGCATGTTGTGTTTTCTCTCTCTCTCTTTTTTTTTTAAATGGCTAGTTTGACCGTCTCGAATCGAAGAGGTCTATAAATAGCGAAGGACCCCCTGTTTTCTTCATCTTTTCAAGAGGGGCCACCTTTTTGAATTTTTTTTTCTTAGTGACGCCAAGTCATTTTTTAAGAAGTCAATCTTTCTCGCGGAGTCGAGCTTTGGTCAGAAGCTTGTTTCTAAAGTATGTTATCGAAGTTGTTCTTTGATTCTTTTGCTAATGTGCTTTGTGTTAATGTTCCCTTTGCTCCCCTTTATTTTTATAGGATGGCGGATGTTAACGAAGATATTCTTTGGGTCTCAAGGTGAGGAGATTGAGCAATTCGAGTCTCTCAAAATCAAGGCAATTCGAGGAAGGAATTAGTGATGTTTCTGCATCGAGTCGAATTGCTTCCCGATGATCGCATCTCACTTATGTTTGGGCGTAGTAAAATGACGATGCTGATTTCAAGAAGCTAGTGAAAGATGGTATTTTGAGAGGGGGTCAAGATTTAACCCGTCGAGGGCGGATGAGAAGACCCCTAATCCTAACACCGATGAGTGTGTTGTTTTTAGGATCTTTTTCATTGTTGGGCTTCGTGATGCCTCCATAAAAAACTTCCTTGAAGAAATTTTCAAGAAATATAACATTGAGATGCACCAACTTACTCCAAATGCTATAGTTCGATTGTCGGTTTTTTATATGGGCTATCTGGAGTCAAAAAAGTGGAGCCAAATATAGATGCTTTACTCGTGCTTTGCATGAATTGCACACCCAATTCGAAGCAAGACTATTGAACAACGCAAGGTGAAGTTGTATTTTGGGTGTTGCAGCTTTAAAACTACCGTAGGTCAAAAAGCGATTTCTCCTGGCCAAGAACAAATGGGCATGGTCGGTATAATTTCTGGTTTTATCACAAGGTCCCAATGGTTGAGGAAAACAAAGGCAGGAAGGGTGTTGTTAAAAGTTATCCGCTAGATGCTCGTATGCACAAGGAGCGGTTTGAGTGCAAACCCGCTTTTACGAAGTCTAAGAATCAAGCCGAGTGTTTAAAAGCTTTTGCAAGGGTTGTCTCTCAACAATCCACTCGGGATCTTGTTGAGGAATATTTGGTACCGGAGTTTGGCCACTTCGACTTGATGGGACTTCCTTCGGTATCATTCTAAAAGATTAGAGAAAATATTATATTTTCCCCGATAGAGATACTTGTTATGCCCTCAGTTTAGTAGCGAGGAGGAGTTTGTTGATTTTGTTGAAAAGAAGGTCAGAGAATTGATTGGAAAATATCTTCATACCGAGAGGAAATTGATGGATGAAATTATTGGCGAAGACTATGTGAGGTTGAATCGGATCTTTGATCTTGCCAATATAACTTACAAAGTCCGTCCTCCTCCCGCTTATGCTCGTGGAAAGAAGGATCAGGATGATCAGAAGGGAGCTGAGAAGAAATTGAAAAGGAAAAGAAGTGACGCTGTGAAATCTTCTTCTTCAGCGAAAGTTGCAGCGAAGGCTCCTGCTGCCTTAACGAAGGTTGCTGCTACCCCGAAGCCTCACAAGAAGAAAGCCAAGAAAGTGGTTGTGGATTTGCTTGATAACTTGGATTTATCTCGATAGTGAAATTGATGCTCCAATACTTGAAGCTCCGAGGTTTGGTACCTCTCCGAGAGAGCGGGAGGTGAGGGAAATTTTCGAGGTTTTTGGTTCTCTTTGATTGACTCCATCATTTCTTACTCCACTTGCCGATTATTTACAAAATTTTGGTGTTTCACACATTTTGGGCACTTCAGGTGGTGGTGGCGAAGATGCAAATGTTACTATGACAGAAGCTTCTCCCACTGGTACTGCAACTCCTTCCTCCCCTAGACTTAGGCACCATACACCTGATTTTCCAGCGAAGCTAAATGTCGCAACTTCTGCTTCATGTGATGACCATGATTCTCTAGAATTAGCTAAGTTAGCTAAAAATATTCATATGAATCACTTGTCAGTGCACAAAGAAAATCCTTCCTCGCCCCGACATAGAGGTGCTTGAGGAAACCTAAGATGTAGCGAGATCGCGCGTGAAGTCTCTGTTTGCAGCCTTCGGCTTCAAATTGCCGCCGAAAAACCCAATTGTAGTGGGAGATGAAGCTATTGCTAGTATGTTTTTATGTTAGTTTGTTATTTTCTTTTTTCTTAAAATTTTGTTTTTACTTTGTTTTAACCGCTTTTTTGTAGGTCAAACTTTGAGTGAAAAGGCTCGTGAAGCGGTGAAGTTTGTAAAGGAAAATCTTCACGAAAAAGGGAACAAGGACGATTGGTGTTTCTTTTGATGACTTATCGATGTGGAGGATGAAGAGGTCGTAGCTCGACCAAATGGCCGGTTGTCGGAGTCATTGGTGAATGTTGAGGCTCGGAGAAAATTCCTTGCCCCTTGAAGGATGGTGAGAAAGTTTGTAAGTGTTCTTACCTTCGCTTGTTTTTTTACTTTTTAGATTAAATTTGTTTAATTTTTTCCTTCTTTTTATTTGCTTTAGCTCAATTTTTCCCTGATGCTTCGACCTCATCAAAAGAGAAAAATCGTTGATGTTGGATCCATGAAGGATGTTCTTGGAGATCATCCAACTCCGCAAGTGGTCAATCGACCCACAAGAGCTTACTTCGGCGGTTTCAAGATCTCTTGAGAATAACATAAAGTTTTGCTTTGAAAGTGGTGTTAATCCGGATTCTTATAAATTTGTTGGAGTTGAGCTTCGTGTCCTTCCAAGGAAACCCGAGAAGCAGCTATCTAAATGTATTGATGATGCTTTCTCGGTTCCGATCTTTGGCGAAACCGGCGAAGATGAATCCGCTTGAATTAGTTGATGCTGGTCTCAATTTGATGTATAAGGTATATATCTTTATTTTTCTTTTATGTGAAGTTGACTATTTGTACTTTACCTCTGACCAATTTCTTGTTTTGTTTTCAGGGCGCTATTGTTCAGTGTGGCCTTAGAAAATCTCTTGAAGATAGTGCCACTGCCTTTGCTGTTCGAGAGAAGTCGCTTTTGGGGGAGATTGAATCTTTGAAATCCCAACTTGCAGCTAAGGGGAAGGAAAGGGGTGATGCCGTTGATGAGTGGCATAGGCTTGATCGATTATATCATGGTGCTTCTGATACTATTAAGGAAAAAGATCAGCAACTTGAGGTCGCGGAGACTACTATTGCTAATCTTGTCAAAGAGAAGGAGTATCTTGAGAAGAAGAGTGTGGAGATGGATCAAATGTTGCATAGGAAATTTACGAGTAATGTGGGAGTTGTGCAAGGCTTCATACGAAAAGTGGGGTGCTACTCCCGAGGACCCTTGTTGGGAACTTGGAGAGTATGATCCATTTTTCGCTTGGTTGTGCCGACAATATGAGGATCTCGGGGTTGTTATTCGATCGCTTTCGACACAAGTGTGATGTATTCAACCCGAGCTCTTCGCATCTTATGAAAGAAGCCGGTGATCCATTGTATGAGACCTTCACATCCCAACTTCAAATTTCTCGGTGATTCGATGTAACGCCCCGCCTCCTCGAGGCCAGCCCGCTACATCCGACAAATTTCTTTAAGGATCAAGATCGCCCCTCACGTACCAACACCGCCTTTTTCTTTACTTTGTCCTCACTCATGCGCACGCAGGGAAGGACTTCCGGCCGGTCACCCATCGCTCCGTGCCAAGCACGCTTTAACTTTGGAGTTTTTAAGAGATGGGCTTCCTAAAAGAAGTTGCAACTTGTTGGTATGAGTATTCTATCAACCTTATTAAGCCCCCGGCCCGGGTGTCACATACTCACCCCTTTAGGAGACCGACGTCCTCGTCCCTGCCAACCCCGTTCGTGAACGTCCCCTCTTGGCCACGTCCGTGTGCGGTGCCCGGCGCATGTGCCATCTTTGTGGGCCACGCCGGTCCACACCAGCCATGCGCACCATGCCCTAAGAATCGACACACGTGCCCGTGAAACCGCAAAAAGGGTCGGGCTCGATACCCATTTGTAACGCCCCGCCTCCTCGAGGCCGGGCCCGCTTACATCTAACAGCTCTTTAAGGATCAAGACGCCCTCACGCATCAACACCGGTCTTTTCGCTGCACTTTGTCCTCACTCATGCACCCTGAAGGACTTCTCCTGGCCTGGCCACCCATCGCCCGTGCCAAGCACGCTTAACTTTGGAGTTTTTAAGAGATGGGCTTCCGGAAAAGAAGTTGCAACTTGTTGGTATGAGTATTCTATCAACCTTATTAAGCCCTCGAGCCGGGGTGTCACATTCGATCAACAAGATTGCTACCCATACTCATATTCTTTTGCAAGAAGTTTTTAATGAGTATTGGTGCAAGTGTGGTCGAATCACTGCCTCGAAAAAAAAAAGAGAAATTGAAGAAGGTATTTTTGTTTATCTTTATTATGTTTGGTTTTGGGTGAATTTGAAAGTTTGTTTTGCATTCTCACTTGTCTTTTTAATAGATTGAACTTCGATATCTTACAGAAGAAGAGGCCTTAAAAAAGTTGCATGAAGAGGAAGAAAAGAGGGCTCTTGAAGAGGAAGAGAGGAACAAAAAAAATGTCAGTGAGTGAAGGGATTAGCGTTATGGATTAGTTTTGTATTTTGAGTGTTTTGAGAGGAGGAAGAGAACTTGTCTAGCAAGAAGAGTTGTAATTTTGTTAAGTTAACTGTTTATCCGATCTTGTTTTAAACTTGTAGTTTCTATACTTTCTGAAGTTATTATCATTGAAAAGTTATATTGTGTTCGTGGTTTTCGTGCCAAATTTTGACTTTGGAATATCTGCGCGCGCTGTGTTTCTCAAGCGAAGCCTCGCGTAAGATATTGTTGGTGTTTTGCCTCTTATGATTGCGAAGGATAACTTTGTTTTTGAGACTTCGGAGTTTTTTGGAGGCTTCGTAATGTTGACATTGGCGATTTTGTGGATAAGTGCCTTGGGAAATCCAAAGCAAAGGATTCTTATAGGATGCCTAGGGTTGTTGATTTTAGTACTTGTTGGACGTAATGTTTGTGTAACCTAAGCTTTTGTTTTTGTTATATCCTTGTCTTTTCTTGGTTCTTAAAGGACATACATTTCCTTCTTTTTCGGTCATCGTGCTCAAGTGTATCCCCAAGCTTTATCTTTGGGGATAAATTCAAAGATACGGCGTATAAAAAATAATAAATGAAGTTGTTGAAGATATCTTGAGCGAAAGCGGCAAATTAGTGTTGCTTCAAGAATTTTGAGTGTTTGAAATTTGTATATTTGTGTTGTATGTAAACTTGAATAAATTTTGTAAGATTTATAAATTTTTCTTGTGTAAGCTTGTCTTTTTTGTATTTGTGAAGTGGACAAATGAGGATTTTGGCTTGGAGCAATATTATATATATATATATATATTTTAAAAAATATTTTAAAAATGTTGTCATATTTTTAAGTAAGTAGGAGCTTAAGATTTTAATTTGAAGCCAAACGTTCTCCTTAGAGAATTTTGAAAACGCCGTCCCCTTCTTTTTTTTAAGGGAAGCGAAGACTTTGTTTTGAAGCCAAACGTTCTCCTTAGAGAAATTTTGAAAATGTCATCCCCTTCTTTTTTCCTTAAGACTTCGTTTTCAAGCCAAACATTCTCCTTAGAAATTTTGAAAACATCGCCCCTTCTTTTTTGCGAGCGGGGAGCGAAGACTTCGTTTTGAAGCCAAACATTCTCCTTAGAGAATTTTGAAAACGTGTCGCCCCTTCTTTTTTGCGAAGTGGGAGCGAAGACTTCATTTTGAAGCCAAACATTCTCCTTAGAGAATTTTGAAAACGCCGCCCCCCTTTTTTGCGAAGGGGGCCAAGACTTCATTTTGAAGCCAAACATTCTCCTTAGAGAATTTTTGAAAACGTCGTCCCCTTCTTTTTTTGCGAAGTGGGAGCGAAGACTTCGTTTTGAAGCCAAACATTCTCCTTAGAGAATTTTGAAAACGCCGTCCCTTTTTTTTTTGAAGTGGGAGCAAAGACTTCATTTTGAAACCAAACATTCTCCTTAGAGAATTTTTGTAGGTAATAATTTTAGTTTTGTACTTAAATTATACCTACTTGTTAGATTTTTTAGAAAACTTTTAGCCGATGCTAAAGCATTTTGCTTTTCGGCTATGTGGTCATGAAAATATAGTAAATAATGCATGAGTTGGGGAAACTACTTTCTCATTTATATTTGATATGAGAAGTTACAATAGTGTGCCTCGTTAAAAAACCACTCACCCCGCGAAGGGCTTCCCCGAGTGGAAAAAGAGTGCAAACTCTTGATTGAAATGTTTAAAATGCTTCTAAGAAACTGAATCTATCTTGCTTATTTACAAGAAAAACTTGAGCAAAGTAAAATCTATGGATAATACTTGCGAAGATCTTTTTATGTTCCAAGTGTGGCTTAACTCTTCTCCCCTTGAGGTTCTCCAAGTGGTAAGATCCTTGCCTGCTTGATTTTGTTATGACGGCGGGTCCTTCCCATTTCTCGTTGGAACTTTCCCACGGTGTCTTCGTTCCTTTTCCTCTTGAGCACGAAGTCTCCCGGTTGTAGTTCTCTTTTCACTACTTTCTTGTTGTACCATCTGCTTGTTTCTTCTTGGTACTTTCTGAGATTCATCACAGCTTGGTTTCTTTCTTCTTCGAGCAAATCTTTGCTTGTCTTTTGATCTTCTTCGCTTGTTATTTCAATATTTGTTCTTGGACCTTCGAATTGTATTTCTTCTGGAGTCATTGCTTCATCTCCATATAGTAGCTTGAAAGGCGTAAACTTCGTTGATCTTGTTGTGGTTGTATTGTGACTCCAAACAATCCTTGGTAATTCTTCAACCCATTTTCCTTTTGGAAGTCCCACTAGATTTTTTGAAATTCCCACACATATTATGCCATTTGCTCTTTCGACGGCTCCATTTGATTGAGGATATCTAACCGATGCCAAAGCAAAGTTGAATTCCCATACTTTCACAATAGCTTCAAGTCTTCGCTATCGAATTGAGTTCCATTATCCAAAGTTATGTGTCTTGGGACTCCGAATCCGCAAAATTATATTTTGCCAAAGAAACTTCTTCATTGTTGTGGATGACATATTTGTGATTGGCTTCGCTTCTATCCACTTTGTGAAATACTCAACTACAACAACTAGCGTATTGATGGTTGCCTTGAGCTGGGGAAGTTTTCCAATTATGTCTATTCCCCATCTTGCGAGCGGGCCAAGTTGGTTCAATGTCTTTGAAATGGATTAGCCGAAGCGTTTGACTTGCTTGCTGAAATTTGGCAATTGTGACAAGTTTTCACTATTTCCTTTGCTATCTTTTTGAGTCAAGTGGCCAATAGAATCCTTGTCTAAATGCTTTTCCCCGCTATGGCTCTTGGGCTGCATGATTCCCACATATACTCCGCTTTGTGTATTTCTTGCAATAATTCTTTGCCTTCTTTCGCTTGAGATGCATTTGAGTAATGGTTCACAAATGCCATGCTTGAATAATTGATTGCTGATGAGTTTGTAGTTTCTTGTTTTGTGCTTCATTCTTATTTCTTCGACTTCGCTTTGTTCATAGAATCCCCTAGGAATTCTATTATTTCCGATCTCCAATCTTCGCTTTCAATGATATGGATGTACTTTTGGTTCTTCAATCTTTGTCTTTATCGAAGATTCCGATAGTACTTGATAGAATACATCCGGTGGCAATTTTACTTTTTGAGCTGCTGCTTTGCAATTTCATTTGCTTCTTCATTGTTTGTTCTTGAAATGCTTCGCATCGTGAATCCTTCTCGTGTTTTTCTTGATCCCCTCGATGTTTTGCAAATATTTTGCTAGTTCGGGATCTTTTGCCTTGTAATTCTTCTCAACATGACCTGCTACAATTTGTGAATCATTTTTGATCAAGATTTTTGTATTCCCATTGCTCTTGCTTTATGCTTCCCAAACAATATCGCTTCATATTCCGCGATGTTGTTTGTACATCTAATTCTAGTCTTGCCGCATATTTCATCTTCACACCGGGCGGCCTAAGTGATTATTGTCGCTACGCCAGCCCTAGCGCGAGCCCCATGCCCCATCACAGTTCATTGTCCATTCTTGACATGACAATGTCCATTCCTGATGATCTTTTTGTTCTTCGTGAGTTGAGATAAAATCTGCAAGCACTTGAGACTTTATTGTCGTTTTTTTGAACTCAATGAAGTATTGTGAGATTTCTCTGCCCATTTGCCAAGCCTTCCTCGAAGATTTGCAACTCGAAGAACATCTTTGAGTGGTTGATTTGTTGGAATTCTTACTTTGTGTGCCAAGAAGTAATGCTTTAACTTTCTTGTTGCCATGAGCACTGCATATGCTATTTTCTCAATCTCTGAGTAGAACATTTTTGACTCGTAAAGGGCTTCGGAGACAAAGTAGATTGGTTCTTGTTTCTTCGCATGGTCTTTCTCTCTTTCTTGTACTAGAACTGCGCTTTACGGCTTTCTCTCGATGCTGAGATGTATAGAAGTAATTCTTGATCAACGTTTGGTGTTGTTAGTGTTGATGGATTGGAAAGATACTTCTTTATTTCTTCGAAGTCTTTTTTGTTGCTCTTCTCCCCATGTGAAGTTCGCTTCGCTCCTCCGAGTGCTTGAAATATTGGAAAGCTTTTCTCTCGCTGACTTTGATATGAATCTATTTAGCGAAGCCAACCTTCCCGTTAGTTTTTGGATGTCTTTGATGTTCTTTGGAACTTCGCTTTCCATTATCGCTTTTATCTTCTCTCGGATTTGGGTCAATGCCTTTTGCTTGAAACTATGCATCCGAGGATCTTGCCCTTTTTACACCCCGAAGGTACATTTCTCGTGATTGAGTTTGAGATTTGACTTTCTCAAGTTTTTAAATGTTTGCTTCAAATCCTTTATGTGGTCTTCGCGTTTCTTGCTCTTTACTATTATGTCATCCACATATGCCAACAAATTGTCTCCAATTTGGTCTTTGAGTGCCACCGGAAGTCATTCCGATAAAACTTGATCCGGCATTACGAAGCCCCTCCGCCATTCTTTTGGAAGCAATAAGTTCCAAATGGTGTGATGAAACTTGTCTTTTCTTCGTCTTCTTTCTTCATATAGATTTGATGATATCCTCGAGAAGCAATCGAGAAAGCTTAACATTTCACTTCCTCGCAGCCTTTGGTCGACCAATGTGTCGATTCGTGGTAAAGGGAAATTGTCTTTAGGACAAGCCTTGTTTAGATCCGAAAATCTATGCACATTCTCCATTTTCCATTGCTTTTCTTTACCATGACAATGTTTGCCACCCGGGTTGTAAATTGAACTTCCCTTATAACTTTTAAGTCAAGCAATCTTTTGTACTTCAGCCTTCACGCCATTGTTCTCTTCTTCGAGATCTTTCGTAATTTTTGCTTCTTCGGCTTGATATTTGGGTCGATATTCACGATGCTCAATAATGTCGCTATTCCGACTCCTTCTAGGTCTTTTGTCGACCATGCGAAGACATCTTGGTTACTTAAGAATGTTATCAACTGTTCTTCTTCTTCTTTTGCTAGATTGGCGCCTATGATGACTTTCTTGTCTCTGCTACCATTAGGTCTAGCAACACTTCTTTGGTTTCGCCTTGGAGCATGTCTTCGCTTTCTTTTGTGACTTCGCATTCTCTGCCTCGTTTTTCTTCTTCATTGATTTCTTCGATGGCCAAAACATTTCTTTAGGGCCGAGTTGAATCTTTTTCAATGTTTCTTGCTTCGCTTGATTTCCATGAATTGATATTGGTCCATTTATTGCTTTGGGACTTTCATGCATAAGTAGGAGTAGTTGATTGTTGGGATCTAACTTTGATTTTTGTTTAAACTTTCGTCCCCAAACTTTGAAGATTTCAAGGTACACATCCATTCGCAAGAACAAAAGCCGAGATCTTCAACGAAGATGGCTTCGCGAGTCGTTGGCTTCGCGAAAGGGGTGATAAAAAGTGGAATAGGAAGACTGAAGTTAGAAATCCAAGCGAAGATGACCACAAAGAGCTTCACACGCGGCCGTAACACTATCTTCAAAAGGAACAAAAAAGTATTGCGAAGATAGAAGTTTGCCTCGTAAGAAGCCGAAGATGAAGAATGCGTCTTCGCTAGGAAAATTATATTGTAGAGAATCATTTCAGGATTCTTAGTGTTTTTGTATTAACTACGAAGTCGGGGGACTATAAATACCCCCTGACATCCTTTGTAATCGCCATGTTGAATGGCCACTTTGTAAACCATTTCATCATCAATAAAATGTTGTGTTGAGCATTCACCCAACATCTTGGCGCCCACCGCTTTGTGTGAGCAACGATCTATCCCATGGCCATCAAGAAATCATGGGAAGACCTCCCAAGAACAAGTCGGCAAGCGTTGCCGAGGAAACAACAACAACAGAGAATGAAGTACCAAGAACAAGCGAAGACAATATCTCCAAAGAAATCACTCCTCAAGAAAGTCAGAGTGAAGAAGCAAGAAAGTTACAAGAATTAGAAGAAGAACTGATCAAGAAACTGAAAGAGTTTGAGGCTTGCAAAGCCGTAACCTAGCCCCGGGCAAAAAACCCGATACCCAATACCCGCACCCTAACTACCCGAACCCTGACCGAATTACCCGAACCCGAGATACCCAAAATTAGTTCTGATAGTGATTTTGATTACCCGAAATTAGTATGGGTAATTTGGGTAATGCCCTCCTCCCACCTAAACTACCCGAACTACCCAAAATTTTGCCTTCAACTATATATTTATCATGTGTTGTTAGTTGAACACTTGAAATTATCACTTCATTTGAATATAATTCTTTTGGTTTGAACAAGTGACTATAGTATATTATTCTTCATAAATTGTTGTTGAAATTCTGCACAAATTACTAGTGAAATGTTGTTTAAATTGTTACTAAAATTTTATGTACTTTGATATTTTCTTTAAATTCGGTAGATTGGGTATACCCGAACCCGAATTATCGGCACCGAAATTTCGGGTAATGTTTTTCGACTAATATCGGGTAGTAATTTTCATTACCCGAATTTTGAATTACCCGATTACCCGACCCGAAAAAAATCGGTAACCCGAACGCCTGGGGTGACCGAACCCTCGAGAAAAACAATGAAACAAAGAATAGAGGAAGTCAAGCAAAGTTAAGAAGATTGAACGATGACCTCAATGATCAAGACCGCGAAGTCATTATCACAAATGAAGTCAAAACAAATCGTAACAATGAGAAGGCAATAGTCACAATCGACCCGCATTCTCCATTATCGCGAGAGACTTACAAATGGCAAAATGGCCAAAAGGCTTCAAGTTCAACGTCATACCAACTTATGAAGGTTTGACAGATCCAAGACAATTCTTGATGAGCTTCAAGTAGCCGTTGAATCGAGGAGGAGATGATAAAACACTAGCGAAGGCACTCATAATGGCAATGAAGGGACCAGCTCAAAAGTGGTACGCTTCACTCAAGCCAAGATCACCAAAAACTCGGGAACAACTCGTAACAACTTTACTAGTTGATTTCCAAGGATTCCAACATATAGGATTGACAAGTGATGATTTGTTTGACATCAAACAATACCCAAAAGAGCCAATAATCCAAAGATACAAGAGGTTCATTCAAATGAAGACCCAAATCCCGGATGTATCGTACGAAGTCGCCATCATTGCCGCAATTAGGGGCCTTAGAGCCGGACAATTGTCTTCACACCTCAAGAGAGAAAAAGACCAACAACCGTCCGCCCAATTGTATGAAGAATTTCAGAAATATGCAAGATCCGACGATGATTTTAGAAAAAAGACCGAAGAAGAGAATGCACAAAGGAACCAAGCAAAGTCGAACAATCGGTTCAAGCCACAAAATTTCGAGCGAAGACCATACCACCATCAATATCAACCGCCACTTCGTGAACCAAATTAACAATGAGCAGAGGCGAAGACAACATTCAGCACAAAACAACCAAATGGCCAATATAACAAATGTAAACTTCAATAACAGCCAAAAGAGGAGGTTTCAATCAAAGATTCGGGAAAGAAGGATTCTAAAGCCTCAAGAAATGTATTGCATCATTCATGGCAAAGGGGCTGGCCACACATCGAAGATGTGCCCAATGGTGAAGAAGAGCATAGAGCAAGTACAACAAGAGGGCAAATTGATGGAAAATCAAAGATCAATAAACTTTTTGTCTCAAGCAAGCACTTCGCATAATCAAGCATACTTTGATCCAAGTTACAACCAACAAGTGCTACCAGGACCACCCCCGAAATACAATTGCCAACCACTAGCAATAGCTCCGCCACATTGGGGCCAAACACAAAACTTACAAAAAAAGCTTCGTTGCAAACAACACACCAAATGTTCAAAACAATGGCTCACCAAATATTTCAACAAAGAAGCGAGAGGAAGAATAATGACAATTTATGAGGGAACAAAGATAGAGCATGCAACCAACAATGAGAGAAGAAACTATTTTCGAAGAATCAATGCAATAACAATGGAGGGACCTTACAAGAAAACAAGATTGTCACACCAACCAATCATCTTCACGGAACAAGACATGAAACTTAAAGACTATCCACACATGGATGCCATGGTCATAGAAGCAAACATTGACGGATGGGACGTCACAAAAAATCCTAGTGGATGGAGGAAGCTCCGCCGACATACTCTTCGCATCAACACTGGATGCAACGCAAATCAAAAGACAAAACTTGGGAAGAGCGAATATCCACCGGGTTGGCTTCGGCGGTAAAAGGCTAAATTCAATTGGAAGAATTGTGTTGCCGGTGTCCTTCAAAACACGTAACAATGCAAGAAACGTAACAAGTAGCATTTGATGTTGTTGAAATGCACAACCAATACAATGCAATATTCGAAGAGGAAGTTTGAATATCTTCGAAGGCCGTGATCAACTACTCCTACTTATGCATGAAAGTCCCAGCAAATAAATGGACCGATATCAATTCATGGAAATCAAATAGAAGCAAGAAACATTAAAAAGATTCAACTCCAAATGTTGGTATTTCTTAGCATAAGCGAGAATAGTCCGCAGTTTACCGCGGAATTACCGTTGTAGCCTTCACCCTAAGTATTCAGGGTATCGTATTTCCACAAGGAACGAGGTATACTCTTCTAGCTAATTCATCCAAGGACAACACAAGGGTAGAGATGAAAGGGTAGAGATGGATTCCTATAGCTCTTATGTGTTAATGATAGCCAATACTCTACTTATACTTGCTCACTTCGGGCACGGATCGCACCGGTTCCGCCAGTGATGCCGGCCTCCGGCTCTACTCTCTAGACGGACGTGAAGGAGTACGGGGGGCCTAACAGGGGCTGTCACCACACGCCGCCTACCTCACTACCGTAGCCTAGACAAAGAAATCGAAGGCAGCCTATAGCCTAGACACCACGCCTCACGCTTATCGACTACTACTCTAGCGTTGTGCAGAATATCCGTCTTTATCAAGAGTCCTCTACTAGAGCATCCGCCACGGGGGACGGGCGACGAACCCGCAAAAACAAGTAAAGGTAAAGCTCAACTATATAAACAATGTAAAGCTTAATGAACAATAGACATAAAAGACTATATGAACCACGAACACTTACTTAGCTAAGATCCCGCTAAGGCGCCAAGTAGATGCCCGTAGAGGTACAAGCTCGGGGAGACACCGACAAGTCCGGCACTTCCCCGCTCTCTCTCTCACATCCCTCCTCTACTCAACTCTATAGCTAGCTAGGGCCTAAGCCCATTGGAATGTTGCTCAAGTGTATGATGGTGCTCTTCTCCTTGTTGTGTTGTTGCTAAATGAGGGGGAGAGAGCCTCCTTTTATAGGTAGAGGAGAGGGGGCTCTTTGGAAGATGGCCATCCCCACATGGAAGGTGCAAACCGACCTCTCTAGGGTGGTTTCAATATAATATTTGAACAAAGCACCCGTGGAATCCTAATGTGCATGGCGGCATGCAACCGCCTGTGAAAGGTCGGCTCGAGAGGCGACTTGTGGGTCCGGCCGGACCCACTTCCAGTCCGGCCGGACCGGGGGTGGCCCCTCTCGCGACCGCCTTTCGCCTGTGGGCTCCTGGGCCGGCCTGGATCCGTAGTTTAGGGGTGCTTTGGTCCATCCCGTTCCTGACCTGGGCCTCTTGTGTTGCACTTATTTGATAAACGTGTTTTCCAAAGTGCGCTTTCCATGAAGTTTGGCACATTCTCACTTGATTCCATGTATTTGTCCTCGCAAAATATATTTCTCGAATACAAGTGGAACTAGGTTAGAAGTAAAGGTATATGTGCCGTTGGTGTGCAAGATTCCCTGAAAAAAGGCATAAGTTGGCGGTATAAAATGGTCGATAACGACCGCCAACAAGTCCCCCACACTTAGTCCTTTGCTCGCCCTCGAGTAAAGTTCAAGATTAAGATGGGTCATCTCCTTGTTATATAATCTGCATACAAGTTATTCCAAGCTTCACCTGCACTTGTGAACTTTGAAGTGTCTACCATATTATCTTGGGTAATTGAATAATGGAGCAAAGATGGATTCAAATCCCCCTACATCAATCATCTCGAAACTTGGGTTTTTCATTTGATTTTGAAAAATGTAAAACGTAGCTTAGCTCCTCAAATGATTCTCTCAAATCACTCAATTTGTGGTTGGTTCCTCACCAAGGCATACCAAAGTGTTGCCTTCTTTTCTTTCCTACTTCTAAAAAGCTTATATAGATCTTTGGGTAGGGAAAGATATGAAGGCATACTTACTCGCATATATTGTTTGGGTCAAAGCTTGGATCCAAGGAGAAGGATGACATACCCCTAGATCAAGATGTGCATGTGTATGGATATAATATAAAGTGGACCTAAACTATATTCCTTGATATTAGTGATCTCTCTTATAAAAACTTTATTCTTGAGAACATGGCTATACATTTTTTTTTTTCATGCATGAGCCTTCATGTGCTCATCTTTTTTTTCACATATATATATTTTTTAAAACTCTTGGACCTTCATGTGTCCAACTCTTTTTTTTCATGGGATCTTCATGTGTCCCTATTTTTTTTTATAGCCATGTCTCTTTGAACCACAAATATAAAGAGAGATCACTATCTGCTAGAACATGGAGTTTTTTTTCTAAGATATCTTTTTGTGTCTACTCCCGGTGTAGGAGTAGAGCTTTTGTGGTGGACGAAAGCATGTTTTTAGCATATTCCCAGTGTAGGAATAGCTGATATTTGTATGCGTATACGTGATTCTTGATCTTGGGGGCATGACAACTATCTCAACAAGGGTCAACAAGACTTGACACAAGCTCAATGCAAAGATAAATATGTGTAAGAGTTTTTGCACTTGATAAACTTGATATGGCTCTGGTAGGAATTTGCATATCATTGAGGAGCATGCTATTTGAATTTTGATTTTTTTTTTTTGAAAACAAATCCCAAGTTCATAATAAAGAGCAAGGTTCATATCATCCAAATATATCACATATTCCAATTACTTAGATAGCATGGGGTCCCTATGATAAGTAGTTCACAAGTTGTAGGAATATTGACAAGGAATAAAGAGTATGCAAATTTTATCAAAGGATAGCATGGAAATGGGGCCTCAAAAGTTTTGTCTTTTTGATATGTTCAAATTTAAACTTCAAAACTTTTGTGAGATGTGAGAGCAAGGGTTTTGCACAAACCACCGTTTGAAGAGGAAGAAGTTAATGGTAGTCGCTCATCTCATCCATCCCCATTGTGAATTGCTTTCGGTTCTGTGGGATTGTGTTGGGGAGATCTCAAAGATTTGTTCATTGTGTTTGAGAGATCTCCCCACACTTGGTCTTGTACCTGGTTTTATTCAAAACAAGAAAACAAAACAAGAGAAAAGAAATAAAGGGCTCTACCGGTTTGTGAACCAGGGGAGCTTGTTATTATGATTTATTTATTTATTTATTTATTACTAAAGTTTGTTCAACCAACTTTTATTGAAACTCAAGCAAGGCAAAGATAAGGTTTACAAGATAAGCCTAGCCTTGATTTGTCCCCTAATCATAAATTACTTCTCTTGCTTATGAAAACAACTCAAAGTTCATTAATCAAAATTCAACACCATGTCAAAATTTGATTAAAGAAGGCTATTTTAACCTAAGCACCATGCTTAATTTAAAAGCCTATGAATGTATCTCATGTGCGCACATGTGAATACATCCAAACCAGAGCATATGACATAAACGAAGAAAAACATGATTGTGCATGATCATATAGAGACAAGATTGAGTAAATGAGTTGGTGAACAATTATTACCTTTGCATACCTGGATAAATTTACCGGCAGCACTTATGGATGAAACATTGAAGTTGTTGCTGCGGTTTTGCATGATGACTTTGTCCAGGTGCTTCTCAAGGGTTAGGTCACACACATGACGTGTGTGCGGGCCATGGGCCTTGATGGTAGCAGCAAGGGATGAGAGGTGAGCCCTTCTTGCTTGTTGAAGCAACGAAGGATGGAGTTAGGCGGCACATTGGTATTTATCTTGACCATGTGGGGTCAACCTACTCCTCTCCTCTTCTATTTTTTTTTTATTTATTTTCTTTTTTATTCAATCCTTTTTCTCTCTTTCTTTTTTTTTCAAAAAAAATTTTTTCAATCTTTTTTTTTCTTTCTTTTCAGCAAGGCAAAGCTGGCATCATCTTTCTATCTTTTTTTTTCAACCATGATGTCTCTTGCTGTGTATGAAACTCCTGGTGGGACGCTCATCATCTTCCCCCACACTTGGACTTTTGTGTAAAAGTCCAATGTAGAGTCAGGTTCTCCAAATGAGTATGTTTCATCATGCAAGAACATCATGGCTTGTAGTTGATGCTACTTCCATGTTCTCGAGCATAATATGCCCTTTGTTCTTCTTGTTCTTGACCTGAAATGGTGAGCAACAAGAATACCCGAAGGTGCATACTAACTTGACAACATGCCCCCTCGCTTTATTTCAAAAGGAATGATTTTTTTTTTTAATCCGGGGTACCTCCCCCGGTAGTGCTTAAGTTACGGTCTTAAGCTTGACCACGGGGAAAACATCTTGCGGCTAAAGGTGGTGAAATTCCCAGCTTCACCACTAAGAAACTAGCATTACGCTCAAGCTGCAAGGTTAGCGTCATTGTGCTACTATGAGACTTGCAATGTTTATGATAAACATAAGCATCCACAACCATCCTCTTAAAAAGTTTGACAACGAGGATCAAGAGGTGGTTGTGATCCTCGTAGAAGCACTTAGCTAGAAGCAAAACAAACACTAGAGAACCCAAAGGCGAGCATGAAATGTGAGAAGTTTCAAAAGAAATCTTGACATGCTCATTAGCATATTCCTGCTTGGTCTCTAGAGTTGTTGCTTCATGCATGTCCATGGCAATGGAATTTTCATGAATAATTAACGTTGATTCATGGCCATTATCGAGAACAACGTTTTGGTGGCCAGAGGGACATGGCTTTTCTTTGAGCGAGGGTAAATGTGCATGTTCTATTTCACATTGTTGTGAAATGAACGGGGCTATAATTTTCTCCTCCTCAAACAAGTCATGGTTGGGATGTTGCTTTGCCACCGGGCTTTCGGGGCGTGGGTTTGGAGTGGCCCAAGTAGCTTCTCCCAACTTTTCATCAAGGCTCCCATGGGAATGTTTTTCATGAACAAGATCTTCAAGTGGGTAGCCTATCAAAAGTTTGAAATCGAGGATGGGAAAGATATGGAAGTCCAAGAGAACCTCAGTTTTGTTAATTTCTAATGGCACGGCCCTTGCGATCCCACAACACTCAAAGATAAGTCCACATGGACTTTTGAAGAGTTTGTCAGTCAGGACTAGCGGTATGTTTCCCAGAAGGCTTTCCACTGAGAATTGTGACATGATATTAGTCTTGACTGTGAGGTTGTGCAGGGCCTCCATAGAAGTTCCTTTAACGAACAACTAATGGTGTTGAAGGTGAAAGAATCAATTGCTTCGGATGAACGCGTTTTACTTCCATTAACCATTTTGTTGACGGTTTGGCTCTAGGGAAGACTTCATTTGTTGTGTGGTTTCTATGCCATGAGGGGTTCAGGGTATTTCCATAATCCTCGAATTCAATCGGGAACTCCTAGGGATGAATTATTCTTTCCTTCGGTGTTCGCGATTCGGGCGAGGTCTCAACAGTCGATCCTAAGGATGGTAAAGGTATGGATTCGGCTGGTGAGGGCTTCTCAAAGCTTGACATGCCCTTAGTTTGGCGGGGTTTGGGTTTTACGATGGGAGAAGCATGCTTCTCTAGGATGTGATCAAGGATCTTCCTTTGTTCCATCGTAGTTTTATCTATAAACGACCCTCCGGCGGTCATGTCAAGGCATAGGGCAGCATCTATGTCAAGACCCGAACAAAAGAGATGCAAAAGCATACTATCGGGTAATGACAAGTTTGGGCTGGCATGTATTAACTTTGAAAACCTAGCCCAGGCTGCACCTATGGATTCCTTCTCGCTTACGCCTTTCGAAATCGAGGATTGCCCTTGGTAGGGAGTTGATACGAGACATGGGGAAGAATGCAAGACAAAAGTTGTCTTTAAGTTCCTTCCAATCCCCATTCGCACTTCCTACGGCCTTAGTGAACCATTGTTCCGCTCTCCCTATGAGGGAGAATGGAAACAACTTCCACTTGAGAATATCTTGTGTCATGCCAGGAACAATCAGGCATGAACATATCTCCTCAAAAACTTGCAGGTGGCTAAATGGATCTTCGTTAACAAGCCCTGAGAAGGGTTGTGCCCGAACATAGCCTTTTAACCATGGGTGGAGTTCATCGCCAGATGAAACTTTTGGTTTTGAAAAAGATGGCGGCTCTGTGAACTCCCCCTTTGAAGCAGAAGGGTTTGAAGTTGGAATTGGCTTCATGATGTAAAACAAAAAAGAAACAACTATTTTGATTTTTTTTATAAAAGATACGAGGGCGAACTAGGTTCGAAGAAGATAGCAACCGTTCCCCAACGGGCCCCGAAGCTTGTTGGTATTTCTTAGCGTAAGCGTAATAGTCCGCAAGCGCACGGAATTACCGTTGTAGCCTTCACCCGAAGTATTCGAGGTATCGTATTTCCACGGGGGAACGGAGGCATACTCTTCTAGCTAATTCATCCAAGGACAACACAAGGGTAGAGATGAAAGGGTAGAGATGGATTCCTATAGCTCTTATGTGTTAATGATAGCCAATACTCTACTTCTACTTGCTCACTTCGGGCACCGGATCGCACCTGGTCTGCCAGGTGATGCCGGCCTCCAGCTCTACTCTCTAGACGGACGTGGAGGAGTACGGGGGACGAACAGGGCTGTCACCACCTGTCGCCTACCTCACTACCGTAGCCTAGACAGCAAACGAAGGCAGCCTATAGCGTAGACACCACGTCTACGCTATCGACTACTACTCTAGCGTTGTACAGGAACATCCGTCTTTATCAAGAGTCCTCTACTAGAGCATCCGCCACGGGGACGGACGACGAACCCGCAAACAAGTAAAGGTAAAGCTCAACTATATAAACAATGTAAAGCTTAATGAACAATAGACATAAAAGACTATATGAACCACGAACACTTACTTAGCTAAGATCCCGCTAAGGCGCCAAGTAGATGCCCGTAGAGGTACAAGCTCGGGGAGACACCGACAAGTCCGGCACTTCCCCGCTCTCTCTCTCACATCTCTCCTCTACTCAACTCTATAGCTAGCTAGGGCCTAAGCCCATTGGAATGTTGCTCAAGTGTATGATGGTGCTCTTCTCCTTGTTGTGTTGTTGCTAAATGAGGGGGAGAGAGCCTCCTTTTATAGGTAGAGGAGAGGGGGCTCTTTGGAAGATGGCCATCCCCACATGGAAGGTGCAAACCGACCTCTCTAGGGCGGTTTCAATATAATATTTGAAGAAAGCACCCGTGGAATCCTAATGTGCATGGCGTCATGCAACCGCCGTGAAAGGTCGGCTCGAGAGGCGGCATCGTGGTCCCGCCGGACCCACTTCCAAACCGGCCGACCGGGGTGGCCCTCTCGCGACCGCCTTTTCGCCTGTGGCTCTCGGGCCGGCCGGATCCGTAGTTTAGGGGTGCTTTGGTCCATCTCGTTCCTGACTTGGGCCTCTTGTGTTGCACTTATTTGATAAACATGTTTTCCAAAGTGTGCTTTCCATGAAGTTTGGCACATTCTCACTTGATTCCATGTATTTGTCCTGCAAAATATATTTCTCGGAATACAAGTGAAACTAGGTTAGAAGTAAAGGTATATGTGCCGTTGGTGTGCAAGATTCCCTGGAAAAAGACATAAGTTGGTGGTATAAAATGGTCGATAACGACCGCCAACACCAGCCCAAAGAAATGTTTTGGCCATCGAAGAAATCAATGAAGAAGAAAATGAGACGAGAATGCGAAGTCACAAAAGAAAGCGAACACATGCTCCAAGGCGCGTAAACCAAAGAAGTGTTGCTAGGCCCAATGGTAAATGCACAAGAAAGTCATCATAGGCACCAATCTAGCAAAAGAAGAAGAAGAGCAGTTGATAACATTCTTAAGAAGCAACCAAGATGTCTTCGCATGGTCAGCAAAAGACCTAGAAGGAGTCAGCAGAGACATTATTGAGCATCGTCCGAATATCGACCCAAATATCGCAAGAAGCAAAAATTACGAAAAGATCTCTCAAGATAGAACAATGGCCGCGAAGGCTGAAGTACAAAGATTGCTTGACGCAAAAAAGTTATAAGGGAAGTTCAATTTACAACCCGGGCCGGCAAACGTTGTCATGGTAAAGAAAAGCAATGGAAAATGGAGAATGTGCATAGATTTTACAGATCTAAACAAGGCTTGT
This sequence comes from Hyparrhenia diplandra, assembly GCA_015847255.1. Taxonomy (NCBI): domain Eukaryota; kingdom Viridiplantae; phylum Streptophyta; class Magnoliopsida; order Poales; family Poaceae; genus Hyparrhenia; species Hyparrhenia diplandra. Next base: position 48,908 of record JADLZK010012290.1, on the reverse strand, counting down.
CCTAAAGACAACTTCCTTTACCATGAATCGACACATTGGTCGACCAAGCTGCAGGAAGTGAAATGTTAAGCTTTCTCGATTGCTTCTCGTGATATCATCAAATCTATATGAAGAAAGAAGACGAAGAAAAGACAAGTTTTATCACACCATTTGGAACTTATTGCTTCCAAAGAATGGCGAGGGGCTTCGTAATGCCGGATCAAGTTTTATCGAGAATGACTTCGGTGGCACTCAAAGGCCAAATTGGAACAATTTGTTGGCATATGTGGATGACATAATAGTAAAGGCAAGAAACGCGAAGACCACATAAAGGATTTGACAAACATTTGAAAACTTGAGAAAGTCAAATCTCAAACTCAATCCCGAGAAATGTACCTTCGAGGTGCAAAGGGCAAGATCCATGCATAGTTTTCATTGACCCAAATCCGAGGAAGATAAAAGATTTGGAAACGAAGTTCCAAAGAACATCAAAGACATCCAAAATTTGAAAACATATCAAAGTCAGCAGAAAGCTTTCCAATATTTCAAGCATCTCAAACATTTGGGGAAAGAGCAACAAAAAGACTTCAAGAAATAAAGAAGTATCTTTCAATCCATCAACAAACAACACAAACGTGATCAAGAATTACTTCTATACATCTCAAAGATCGAGATGGGGCTCGGTTCTAGTACAAGAAAGAGAGAAAGACCATGCGAAGAAAAAGAACCAATCTACTTTGTCTCCGCCCTTTCGAGTCAAAAATGTTCTAAGATTGAAAAATAGCATATGCAAAGAAGAAAGTTAAAATTACTTGGCACAAACAACAAATCAACCACTCAAAGATGTTCTTGATTGCAAATCTTCGAGAAGGCTTGGCAAATGGGCCGAAATCAAATTCATTGAGTTCAAAAAAAAGAATAAAGTCTCAAAAATCTCAACTCTTGATCAACAAAAGATCATCGAATGGACATTGTCATGTCAAGAATGGACAATGAACCGTGATGCGCATGGGGCTCCCGGGCTGAGAAGAATTACAAGGCAAAAGATGAAATATGCGGAAGACTAGAATTCAAAAACAACATATTTGCAAAACATTGGCGGGGATCAAGAAAAATACAAAAATCTTGATCAAAACGGATTCACAAATTGTAGCGAAGAGAAGAATTTCAAGAAAAAGATCAATGAAAATATTTGCAAAACATCGGGAAATTGCAAACACTTCAAAGGATTCAAAGACGGCATTTCAAAAACAAACAATGAAAATGAAATTGCAAAAGCGGTAAAATTGCCACCGATGTTTTCTATCAAGTACTATCGAGAATCTTCGATAAAGGCAAAGATTGAAGAACCAAAGTACATCCATATTATTGAAAGCGAAGATTGGAGATCGGAAATAATAGCATTCCTAAGGGGATTCTATGAACCCGAAAAGCGAAGTCGAAGAAATAAGAATGAAGCACAAAACAAGAAACTACAAACTCATCAAAGAATCAATTATTCAAGCATGGCATTTGTGAACCATTACTCAAATGCATCTCAAGCGAAAGAAGGCAAAGAATTATTGCAAGAAATACACAAATGAGTATGTGGGAATCATGCAAGCCCAAGAGCCATAGCGGGAAAAGCATTTAGACAAGGATTCTATTGGCCAACAACTCAAAAAGATAGCAAGGAAATAGTGAAAACTTGTCACAATTGCCAAATTTCAGCAAGCAAGTCAAACGCTCCCGGCTAATCCAATTCAAACATTGAACCAACTTGGCCACTCGCAAGATGGGGAATAGACATAATTGGAAAACTTCCCCACTCAAGGCAACCATCAATACGCTAGCTTGTTGCGGTTGAGTATTTCACAAAGTGGATAGAAGCGAAGCCAATCACAAATATGTCATCCACAACAATGAAGAAGTTTCTTTGGCAAAATATAATTTGCGGATTCGAGTCCCAAGACACATAACTTTGGATAATGGAACTCAATTCGATAGCGAAGACTTGAGAAGCTATTGTGAAAGTATGGGAATTCAACTTTGCTTCAGACGCTTAGATATCCTCAATCAAATGGAGCCGTCGAAAAGAGCAAATGGCATAATATGTGTGGGAATTTCAAAAAAATCTAGTGGGACTTCCAAAAGGAAAATGGGTTGAAGAATTACCAAGGATTGTTTGGGAGTCACAATACAACCACAACAAGATCAACGAAGTTTACGCCTTTCAAGCTACTATATGGAGATGAAGCAATGACTTCGAAAGAAATACAATTCAAGGTCCAAGAACAAATATTGAAATAACAAGCGAAGAAGATCAAAAGACAAGCAAAGATTTGCTCGAAGAAGAAAGAAACCAAGCCGTGATGAATCTCGAAAAGTACCAAGAAGAAACAAGCGAGATGGTACAACAAGAAAGTAGTGAAAAGAGAACTACAACCGGAGACTTCGTGCTCAAGAGGAAAAGGAACGAAGACACCATGGGAAAGTTCCAAATGAGAAATGGGAAGGACCCTTCGTCATAACAAAATCAAACGTGGCAAGGATCTTACCACTTGGAGAACCTCAAGGGAGAAGAGTTAAGCCACACTTGGAACATAAAAGATCTTCGCAAGTATTATCCATAGATTTTACTTTGCTCAAGTTTTTCTTGTAAATAAGCAAGATAGATTCAGTTTCTTAGAAGCATTTTAAACATTTCAATCAAGAGCTGCACTCTTTTTCCACTCAGGGGAAGCCCTTCGCGAGGGTGAGTGGTTTTTTAACGAGGCAGACACTATTGTAACTTCTCATATCAAATATAAATGAGAAAGTAGTTTCCCCAACTCGTGCATTATTTACTATATTTTCATGACCACATAGCCGAAAAGCAAAATGCTTTAGCATCGGCTAAAAGTTTTCACAAAAATCTAACAAGTAGGTATAATTTAAGTACAAAACTAAAATTATTACCTACAAAATTCTCTAAGGAGAATGTTTGGTTTCAAAATGAAGTCTTCGCTCCCACTTCGCAAAAAAAAAAGGGGACGACGTTTTCAAAATTCTCTAAGGAGAATGTTTGGCTTCAAAACGAAGTCTTCGCTCCCCACTTCGCAAAAAAGAAGGGGGGACGATGTTTTCAAAATTCTCTAAGGAGAATGTTTGGCTTCAAAATGAAGTCTTTGCTCCCACTTCGCAAAAAAAAGAAGGGGACGACGTTTTCAAAATTCTCTAAGGAGAATGTTTGGCTTCAAAACGAAGTCTTCGCTCCCACTTCGCCAAAAAGAAGGGGACGACGTTTTCAAAATTCTCTAAGGAGAATGTTTGGCTTCAAAACGAAGTCTTCGCTCCCACTTCACAAAAAAAGAAGGGGACGATGTTTTCAAAATTCTCTAAGGAGAATGTTTGGCTTCAAAACGAAGTCTTCGCTCCCACTTCGCAAAAAAAGAAGGGGATGACATTTTTCAAAATTCTCTAAGGAGAACGTTTGGCTTCAAAACGAAGTCTTCGCTCCCACTTCGCAAAAAAAGAAGGGACGACGTTTTCAAAATTCTCTATGGAGAACGTTTGGCTTCAAATTAAAATCTTCGCCCTACTTCGCAAAAAAAATATGACGACATTTTTTTAAAATATTTTTTTAAAAATATATATATATATATATATAATATATTGCTCAAGCCAAAATCCTCATTTGTCCACTTCACAAATACAAAAAGACAAGCTCACACAAGAAAAATTTATAAATCTTACAAAATTTATTCAAGTTTACATACAACACAAATATACAAATTTCAAACACTCAAAATTCTTCGAAGCAACACTAGTTGCTTTGCCGCCAAGATATCTTCAACAACTTTATTTATTATTTTATCTCGCGTATCTTTTTGAATTTATCCCCAAAGATAAAGCTTGGGGATGCACTTGAGCACGATGACCGAAAGAAGGAAATGTATGTCCTTTAAGAACCAAGAAAAGACAAGGATATAACAAAAAACAAAAAGCTTAGGTTACACAAACATTACCTCATCCCCAACAAGATTAAAATCAACAACCCTAGGCATCCTATAAGAATCCTTTGCTTTGGATTTCCCAAGGCACTTATCCACAAAATCCCCAATGTCAACATTACCAAAGCCTCCAAAAACTCCGAAGTCTCAAAAAAAAAAGTTATCCTTCGCAATCATAAGAGGCAAAACACCAACAATATCTTACGCGCAGGCTTCGGCTTGAGAAACCTCGCGAGGATATTCCAAAGTCAAAATTTGGCACGAAAACCACGAACACAATATAACTTTTCAATGATAATAACTTCGCGAGTACAGAAACTACAAGTTTAAAACAAGACTGGATAAACCGTTAACTTAACAAAATTACAACTCTTCTTGCTAGACAAGTTCTCTTCCTCCTCTCAAAACACTCAAAATACAAAACTAATCCATAACGCTAATCCCTTCACTCACCGACATTTTTTACGTTTCCTCTCTTCCTCTTCAAGAGCCCTCTTTTCTTCCTCTTCATGCAACTTTTTTTTAGGCCTCTTCTTCCTATAGGATATCGAGTTCAATCTATTAAAAAAAGACAAGTCGAAATGCAAAACAAACTTTCAAATTCACCCAAAACCAAACATAATAAAGATAAACAAAAATACCTTCTTCAATTTCTCTTTAACTTTCTCGAGATAGTGATCTCGACCACACTTGCACCAATACTCATTAAAAAACTTCTTGCAAAGAATATGAGTACGGGTTGCAATCTTGTTGATCGAATGTGACACCCCTACGGGGCTTAATAATGTTGATAGAATACTCATACCAACAAGTTGCAACTTCTTTTTCCTAAGCCCATCTCTTAAAAACTTTAAAGTTAAGCGTGCTTGGCCTGAGCGATGGGTGACCGACCGGGAAGTCCTTCCCGGGTGCGCATGAGTGAGGACAAAGTGCGCGAAAAAGACCGGGTGTTGGTCCGCGGAGGGCGCCTTGATCCTTAAAGAGCTGTCGATGTAAGCGGCCCGGCCTCGGGAGGCGGGGCGTTACAAATGGTATCGAGCCGACCCTTGCGGTTTCACGGGCACGTGTGTCGATTCTTGCGCGGCAAGATGGCTGGTGTGGACCCGGCGTGGCCACACAAAGATGGCACATCGCCGGCAATCCTGACGTGGCCAAGAGGGGCGTTCACGATTGACCGACGAGGACGTCCGGTCTCCTAAGGGGGTGAGTATGTGACACCTCGGCTCGGGGGCTTAATAAGGTTGATAGAATACTCATACCAACAAGTTGCAACTTCTTTTCCGGAAGCCCATCTCTTAAAAACTCCAAAGTTAAGCGTGCTTGGCCTGGAGCGATGGGTGACCGACCAGGAAGTCCTTCCCGGTGCGCATGAGTGAGGACAAAGTGCGCGAGAAAAGACCGGGTGTTGGTCTCGTGAGGGCGATCTTGATCCTTAAAGAGCTGTCAGATGTAAGCGGGCCTGGCCTCGAGGAGGCGGGACGTTACATCGAATCACCAGGAAATTTGAAGTTGGGATCAGCGAAGGTCTCATACAATGGATCACCGGCTTCTTTCATAAGATGCAGAAGAGCTCGGGTTGAATACATCACACTTGTGTCAGAAGCAGTCTGAATAACAACCCCGAGATCCTCATATTGCCGGCACAACCAACTGAAAAATGGATCATACTCTCAAGTTCCCAACAAGGGTCCTCGGGAGTAGCACCCCACTTTTCGTCATGCGAAGCCTTGCACAACTCCCACATTCAGTAAATTTCCTATGCAACATTTGATCCATCTCCACACTCTTCTTCTCAAGATACTCCTTCTTTGACAAGATTAGCAATAGTAGTCTTCGCGACCTCAAGTTGCGATCTTTTTTTCCTTAATAGTATCGAAGCACCATGATATAATCGATCAAGCCTATGCCACTCATCAACGGCATCAACCCTTTCCTTCCCCTTAGGCGCAAGTTGGGATTTCAAAGATTCAATCTCCCCAAAAGCGACTTCTCTCGAACGGCAAAGAAAGGCAAAGTGGCACTATCTTCAAGAGATTTTCTAAGGCCACGCTAAACAATAGCGCCAAAACAAAAACAAAACAAGAAATTGGTCGAGGTAAAGTACAAATAGTCAACTTCACATAAAAGAAAAATAAAGATATATACCTTATACATCAAATTGAGACCAAAGATCAACTAATTCAAAGCGGATTCATCTTCGCCGGTTAAGCCCTCGATCGGGGACCCGAAAAGCATCATCAATACATTTAGATAGCTGCTTCTCTACGGTTTCCTTGGAAGGACACGGCTCAACTCCAACAAATTTATAAGAATCCATATTAACACCACTTTCAAAGCAAAACTTTAAGGTATTCTCAAGAGATCTTGAAACCGCCGAAGTAAGCTCTTGTGGGTCGCATGACCACTTGCGGAGTTGGATGATCTCCAAGAACATCCTTCATGGATCCAACATCAACGTTTTCTCTTTTGATGAGGTCGAAGCATTAGGGAAAAATTAAGCTAAAGCAAATAAAAGAAGGAAAAATTAAACAAATTTAATCTAAAAAGTAAAAAACAAGCGAAGGTAAGAACACTTACAAACTTTCTCACCATCCTTCAAGGGGCAAGGAATTTTCTCCCGAGCCTCAACATTCACCAATGACTCCGACAACCGGCCATTTGGTCGAGCTCAAACCTCTTCATCCTCCACATCGATAAGTCATCAAAAGAAACACCAATCGTCCTTGTTCCCTTTACGTGAAGATTTTCCTTTACAAACTTCACCGCTTCACGAGCCTTTTCACTCAAAGTTTGACCTACAAAAAGAAGCAATTAAAACAAAGTAAAAACAAAATTTTAAGAAAAAGAAAAATAACAAACTAACATAAAAACATACTAGCAATAGCTTCGCTCCCACTACAAATGGTTTTTCGCCAAGCAATTTGAAAGCCTTCCGAAGGCTCTAAAACAGACTTCATGTGTGATCTCGCTACATCTTCGATTTCCTCAAGCACCTCTCGTGTCGAACCTGAGGAAGGATTTTCTTTGTGCAATCGACAAGTGATTCATATGAATATTTTTAGCTAACTTAGCTAATTCTAGAGAATCATGGTCATCACATGAAGCGTAGAGTTGCGACATTTAGCTTCGCTTTGAAAATCGGGTGTATGGTGCCTAAGTCTAGGGGAGGAAGGAGTTGCAGTACCAGTGGGAGAAGCTTCTGTCATAGTAACATTTGCATCTTCGCCACCACCACCTGAAGTGCCCAAATTCTGTGAACCACCAAAATTTTGTAAATAATCAACAAGTGGAGTAAGAAATGATGGAGTCAATCCAGTAGAACCAAAAACCTCGCAAATTTCCCTCACCTCCAGCTCGGAGAGAGGTACCAAACCTTGGAGCTTCAAGTATTGGAGCATCAATTTCACTATCGATAAATCCAAGTTTTCAAGCAAATCCACAACCACTTTCTTTCTTGGCTTTCTTCTTGTGAGGCTTCCGGTAGCAAAGAACCTTCGTTAAGGCGGCAGGAGCCTTCGCCGCAACTTTCAATTGAAGAAGAAGATTTCGCAAGCGTCACTTCTTTTCCTTTTCAATTTCTTCTCAAATCCCTTCCGATCATCCCGATCCTTCTTTCCACGAGCATAAGCGGGAGGAGGACGGACTTTGTAAGTTATATTGGCAAGATCAAAGATCCGATTCAACCTCACATAGTCTTCGCCAATAATTTCATGCATCAATTTCCTCTCAGTATGAAGATATTTTCCAATCAATTCTATAGCCTTCTTTTCAACAAAATCAACAAACTCCTCCTCACTACTAAATGCGGAGGGCATAACAGTATCTCTATCAGGGAAAATATAATCTTTTTCTCTAATCTTTTTAGAATGATACCGAAGGAAGTCCCATCCAAGTCGAAGTGGCCAAACTCCAGCTGCCAAATATTCCTCAACAAGATCCCGAGTGGATTGTTGAGAGACAACCCTGCAAAAGCTTTTAAACACTCGGCTTGATTCTTAGACTTAAGTAAAAGCGGTTTGCACTCAAACCGCTCCTTGTGCATACAAGCGCCAAATGGATAACTTTTAACAACACCCTTCCTACCTTTGTTTTCCTCAACCATTGGGACCTTGTGATAAAACCGAAATTATACCAGCCATCTGCCCATTTGTTCTTCAAAGCCCGAGAAATCTGCTTTTGAGCTCTGGCAGTTTTAAAGCTGCAACACCCAAAATACAACTTCACCTTGCGTTGTTCAATAGTCTTGCTTCGAATTGGGTGTGCAATTCGTGCAAAAAAGCACGTAAAGCATCTATATTTGGCTCCACTTTTTGACTCCGCACGGCCCCATATAAAAAACCCGACAATCGAACTATAGCATTTGGAGTAAGATGGTGCATCTCAATGTTATATTTCTTAAAAATTTCTTCAAGGAAGTTTTGCGGAGGCATCCGAAGCCCAGCAATGAAAAGATCCTTAAAAACAACACACTCATCAGCGTTAGGATTAGGGGTCTTCTCAACGGCCCTCCGGGTCGATCGATCTTGACCCTCTCTCAAAATACCATCTTTCACTAGCTTCTTGAAATCATCATCCGTCATTTTACTACGCCCAAACATAAGTGAGATGCGATCATCGAGAAGCAATTCGACTCGATGCGTAAAACATCACTAAGTCCTTCCTCGAATTTCCTTGATTTTTCGGACTCGCATTGCTCAATCTCCGCACCTTGCTATCAACATCTGCCATCCTATAAAAATAAAAAGGGGAGCAAAGGGAACATTAACACAAAGCACATTAGCAAAAGAATCAAAGAACAACTTCGATAACATACTTCGAAAACAAGCTTCGACCAAAGCTCGACTCCAGAAAAGATTGACTTCGCAAAAAACGACTTCAAGTCACTAAGAAAAATTTCAAAAAGGTGGCCCCTCTTCGAAAAGATGAAGAAAAAAAGGGGGCGCCCTTCGCTATTTATAGACCTCTTCTGGTCGACGGTCAAACTAGCCGTTTAAAAAAAGAGAGAGAGAGAGAAAACACAACCCGCGAAGATAATCGCGAGTCAAAATCAAAACCTAAGTCCAACTTCAAAGTCCGGGATGACGTTTTATGGATCGAAACAAAGTTTTAAAAACTTATGATTCATGGGATTCATGCCTTTGAAGTCGGCCTTAAGCCACACGAGGGGCTCTGTTGGGATCTAACTTTGATTTCTTTTAAACTTTCATCCCAAACTTTGAAGATTTCGGGGTACACGATCCATTCGCAAGAACAAAAGCCGAGATCTTCAACGAAGATGGCTTCGCGAGTCGTTGGCTTCGCGAAAAGGGCGATAAAAAGTGGAATAGGAAGACGAAGTCTAAAAATCCAAGCGAAGATGACCACAAGAAGCTTCGCCGCGAAGCCGAACACTATCTTCAAAAGGAACAAAAAGTATTGCGAAGATAGAAGTTTGCCTTAAGAAGCGCGAAGATGAAGAATGCGTCTTCGCTAGGAAAAGTATATTATAGAGAATCATTTCAGGATTCTTAGTATTTTTGTATTAACTACGAAGTCGGGGGGACTATAAATACCCCCGACATCCTTTTGTAATCGCCATGTTGAATGGCCACTTTGTAAACCATTTCATCATCAATAAAATGTTGTCTTTGAGCATTCACCCAACATTGATCACAAATTTCGAAGATATTCAAACTTCCTCTTCCGAATATTGCATTGTATTGGTGTGCATTTGAACAACATCAAATGCTACTTGTTCTCGTTCTTGCATTGTTCTCGTGGTTTTGAAGGACACCGGCAACACAATTCTTCCAATTGAATTTATCCTTTTACCGCCGAAAGCCAACCAAAGATATTCTCGCTCTTCCCAAGTTTTGTCTTTTGATTTGCATTGCATCCGGTGTTGATGCGAAGAGTATGTCGTGGCTTCTTCCTCCATCCACTAGGATTTTTGTGACGCCCCATCCGTCAATGTTTGCTTCTATGACCATGGCATCCATGTGTGAATAGTCTTTAAGTTTCATGTCTTGTTCCGTGAAGATGATTGGTTGGTGTGACCATCTTGTTTTCTTGTAAGGTCCCTCCATTGTTATTGCATTGATTCTTCGAAAATAGTTTCTTCTCTCGTTGTTGGTTGCATGCTCTATCTTTGTTTCCTCCGCAAATTGTCATTATTTTTCCTCTCGCTTGCTGTTGAAACAAATTGGTGAGCCATTGTTTTGAACATTTGGTGTGTTGTTTGCAACCGCTTCAGCTATAAGTTTTGTGTTTGGCCCCAATGTGGCGGAGCTATTGCTAGTGGTTGGCAATTGTATATCGGGGGGGTGGTCCCGTAGCACTTGTTGGTTGTAACTTGGATCAAAGTATGCTTGATTATGCAAAGTGCTTGCTTGAGACAAAAAAAGTTTATTGATCTTTGATTTTCCATCAATTTGCCCTCTTGTTGTACTTGCTCTATATGCTCTTCTTCACCATTGGGCACATCTTCAATGTGTGGCCAGCCCCCTTGCCATGAATGATGCAATACATTTCTTCAAGCTTTAGAATCCTTCTTTCCCCGAATCTTTGATTGAAACCTCCTCTTTGGTCAAGTATTGAAGTTTCATTGTTATATTGGCTTTGCCGGTTGTTTTGTGCTCAATGTTGTCTTAAACTCGCTCATTGTTAATTTGGTTCACGCCAAGTGGCGGTTGATATTGATGGTGGTATGGTCTTCGCCGAAATTTTGTGGCTTGAACCGATTGTTCGACTTTTGCTTGGTTCCTTTGTGCATTCTCTTCTTCGGTCTTTTTCTAAAATCATCGTCGGATCTTGCATATTTCTAAAATTCTTCATACAATTGGGCGACGCTTGTTGGTCTTTCTCTCTTGAGGTGCGAAGACAATTGTCCGGCTCTAAGGCCCCTAATTGCAAAGAATGATGACGACTTCGTCTGATACATCCGGGATTTGGGTCTTCATTTGAATGAACCTCTTGTAATACTTGATTATTGGCTCTTTTGGGTATTGTTTGATGTCAAACAAATCATCACTTGTCAATCCCGTATCTTTGGAATCCTTGGAAATCAACTAGTAAAGTTGTTCGAGTTGTTCCTAGTTTTTCGATGATCTTGGCTTGAGTGAAGCGTACCACTTTTGAGCTGGTCCCTTCATTGCCATTATGAGTGCCTTCGCTAGTGTTTTATCATCTCCTCCTCCCTCGATTCAACAACCGCTTCAAGCTCATCAAGAATTGTCTTGGATCTGTCAAACCTTCATAAGTTGGTATGACGTTGAACTTGAAGCCTTTTGGCCATTTTGCCATTTGTAAGTCTACATCGATAATGGAGAATGCGGGTCGATTGTGACTATTGCCTTCTCATTGTTCTGATTTGTTTTGACTTCATTTGTGATAATGTCTTCGCGGTCTTGATCATTGAGCTCTTCGTTCAATCTTCTTAACTTTGCTTCAGCTTCCTCTGTTCTTTGTTTCATTGTTTTTTCTCTGGTTCTGGCTTTGCAAGCCTCAAGCCCTTTCTGTTTCTTGATCAGTTCTTCTCCTAATTCTTGTAACTTTCTTGCTTCTTCACTCTGACTTTCTTGAGGAGTGATTTCTTTGGAGATATTGTCTTCGCTTGTTCTTGGTACTTCATTCTCTGTTGTTGTTGTTTCCTCGGCAACGCTTGCCGACTTGTTCTTGGGAGGTCTTTGTTGCATTTCTTAAGCGCAATCACTAGAAACAGGTTTAGAACCCATCTCTAATAACGGGCGCCGAAATGCGTCGTTGACATTCCTAAGTGAAACCACCGTGTCGGTGATAACACTAGGTACATCAACGGTGATAGATCTTGCCAAATAAGATATTCATCCGCAGGCGCGCGGATCTATCCTTGTAGCATTTCACCGGAGATATTTCGAGGGGTATCATTATTTATATTTTCCCAAAGGAAGGTATGGTGGAAAAGGATCTAATAGAGACATGAACAAGATAACATGACTGTGTAATGGACCAATGCTCATAACAGGGATATAAGGGAACGGTAAAGGGATAACTTAACACACTCACTCATGCCAGACTCAAGGATAAAGATAAATAAGGAATAAAGAAAGTCCTAAGTAGAGCATACATATTCTAGTCATGGCTGTGCATAGAACCAGTTGATAGTCAGGCAACACGCATGAGTAGGAGGTCGAAGCTGAGAATGAAATGGACAGGGAGACCTTCTCGGAGCATACGCCCAATAAAAAGGCACTTTAGACTCCTACACAACATACGAACATGGGGGATTACAAAGGGACGGACGGGGCGTCACAACCCCCTCGCCGCCTACCCCTCAAGCGTGGCATGCCGTCATATTCGAAGGATACCGGCATCCGGACACCACGTCCGCATACTAGGACACTACTCATGTCCCCCATGGTCCCCACCCTACGGATGGACGGACTAGAACACGAGCAAGCCCGATGGACACAACGAACCGCCATTCAGCACAATCCCGACACTACTCAATTATATTGCATGAATAGTTTAAGCATAAAGTTCTATATGACGAATCACAACATAGAAACTATAGACTAGTTCATGTGTCATGATCATGTCAAGAACAACATGTTAGATCATAGGATAAATCATGAGGTATAGAAATAACATGAAGACTCTAATCCTAATGCACAACCAAGATAAGATAAGAGCAAGGCTTTGGAAGAATACCATAGAAAGATTTATTCCTGGAATCCATCTTCCAAGGAGCCAAGCCCTCCTTGGTAGCTTTGTTGCCTAGCTCCACATCCTAATCTACTAATCCTACTAGGAGGAGGAAGAAGAAGAAGTGGAGAGGAGAGAGTAGCTCTCTTGTGAGGTGTGTGTTGAATGAGGGGGAGAGGGCCTCCTTTTATAGGTAGAGGAGAGGGGGCTTGTTGGAAAATGTCCCTCCCCATATGGAAGGAGCCAAACCAACCTTGGTACACCTGCCTAAATTGCTAAACCGACCAACCAACGTCGGCAACGCCCTCCATGGAAGGTAATGTACCGCCTCGCCAAACCTGGGCCTGAGCCGCCTCAGGGAGGGTGCGGCCACACCTTGGGGTGCGCGCGCACCCCCCTGGGCTCGGCAAAATTCGGGCTTCGGCAGGGTGGCGTTGTTGGGCCTGAAAAGTCTGCTGGTGGTGTTTGCTCGGCCCAACTCTAGCGTTTTGGTCCATTTCCACCCTGGGCTTGAAGTATTCTGAAATGCGCTTTCCAGGGTTGCGTACTTTGGTCGTCTTTCCACCTGTTTTTATTATAAATACTACAAAATACATTTCGGACACTACAAGTGGAAATATATTAGTAATAAATGTATATGTGTGTAGTAAGGTATAGTTTCAACCCCTTATTGGTAGAATGTTGACGTTAAAAGTATGTCGTTGGTGACCGTCAACAAGTTCCCCCAAGCTTACCCTTTGCACGTCCTCGGGCAAAGATAAGTACTTGGTTGTTGATCAGGAGTTGCTTCTATGCCGATTACATTTTACAAGTGCCAGGTTTATAACAAGATTTTCTACTATGGTTTGAATAAAATGGCACATCTTTTCTCACCCTTTATTACCTTTCATCGTAGCGGGGGCTTGTTAGTCGTCTCGAGTCTTGGGCGGTTGCCAGATAGAACGGTTATAATAGAAATACCATTCATTCATTCTGTTGATCAACTTTTTGCATCCGGGATTATTTATTTAGATTATATTTGTTTTTCGAGAAAGTATGGGCTTTATTACTATATAATAATAATTTTTTTTAGAGAGGTGGGCTCTACTCGCCCTAGACTTTTGTCTTTTATTTCCTCTCTTTTCTTTTTTTTCCTTTCTTTTTTTTTTTGGAGATGTGGGCTCTACTCGCCCTCGGACACGTGTCCATTTTTCATCTCTTTTTTTTTAACATAGCCCATATCTTTTCTCTTTTCTTCAAATTAGATTCCCGGATGTCAAGTTTCTCTCTTGAACGAAATCATAGTAAATCTATTTGTACCATATCATATTTGGCAACAACTTAGACTGGATAGAGCTTATGCAACCCACATGAATCAGGTTTTTCAAGATGAGTTTTAAGACTTAGCCACTAAACCCAAACTTTAGAGAAATTCAAGTTATAAACTAGGCACAGGTAAAACATAAGACAGAGCAACTATTCGTCATTTCAACAGGGGTAGAACTAAACATTTCTACAACACATATATATGGAGTGGAATAAATCTCCTCTCTCTCTTTCTTCTTCCCCTCTTTTATTCTCATATCTCATCATTCATATAAGATAAAAAAATAACCGAATGGAATGTGAGATACGAGTTACCTTTGTGGGAGTCCTCCCCCAAGCTAGCTTTCGACTTACCTTCGGTTTATGAACGTTGCTAGCTTGTGAATGTTGGTATACCTTATAGCATAAAATATAGAGGTTTTAAAACGAAAATAAGGGCTTAAAATGAATATTAACATAGTATAAGGGCTTGACTAACATGATTCCACTAGTTTTGGTGATTTATATATTTTTCGAGGATTAAAATGTAAAATGACCAAGAGTTTGCAAGCCTTACGACATAAAGACGTATCCGTGGCGTAACCCAACGTGGAACCTACACTAGAACATTCCGGAAGAGACCGAGAGCACCGGGAAGGAAGGTGGGGCCCACTGGCGAGCCAGCGGGCGGCGCCGCCTTTAGGGCATGGCGGCGGCGCCACAGTGGGGGGCCCCCCCGCCCTCTCGATCAAGGTCGGTTCACCACCGCCTATGAGGAGTAATCTAGTCCATCCATCAAGGTCGGTTTGATCCAAGGGCTATCGTGCATCCTCTCGGGGCTATATAACAAGACCCCCTGACCCCCGGGTGAAACCCTAATTCATTCTACTCCATACCCAGTCCATCATCAAGACCCCAAGTCAAGATCCTAAGCCCTAGTTCCACCATAATTAGAGCAATAGCTATCTAGGTTAGCTCTAGAGGAAGTCAAGTATTGTCTTGGATTCCGGATAGTCAAGAAGTAGCGGGGAGCGAAGCTTCACGTGGCTTCTCTCTTGTATCTCATTTGTAAGTATTTATTAGAATACAATTGCCATGACTTTATTCTATTTAATGATTATATTCTTAGTTATATGCTTCTATGCTTATTATGATTATATATTTAGTTTAGTATGTTTGCCTTTATATTCAAGCATGGAGTCGTATAGCGCCCCCTTAGATGTACACTATGTGGGTGGTCCACAATGTGTAAACGTGGTGTTTATACAACGTTTGCCTGCGACATCACCTTATATTCTGGGAAGTGTGGTAGATCGTGGATGTGATACTCCCATTGAGTCCTTTGGAGTCCACCCCCCGAATGTAGGGCTAGTTGAACTTTGTTACTATGGTTGGTTGGTTTTGTTCCTAATCTTCCTTAGTAATATTCACCATGTGTAGATATAATGCTTCCATACGATGATGACTAGATGTATTGCACTAATTGTAGTATGCATTGACATATAAGAAAGAGTAACTTAGGAATATTCCATCCATCTCACCTATACTATGGTATTTAGCCTTTTATGATACTAGCTAGTGGCATATGATGATCTTTGACTTGGATGATGTTATCATTATTATTATTATCTTATTATCTTTATTATGTGACTTACCTCATTTGAGTTTAGTATGATGCATATGGTTTACTCTACATTACACCACTTTGCAAGTGAATCATCATTAAATCATCAACCTACCCATAGCCCACCCCTTTCTTTTTGGTAGAATATAAATACGATACCGGATAGACTCCTTGGTGAAGTGCTACAATTGGGTAATTCTATCCGTAAACTTGCGGATACGAGAATTATATTATCATAGCAAGAGTTTCAAGTGTCATTATAAGAATATCCGTTCACGCATTTCTTTAGCGTTGTGAGCTAGGGTGACAGACTAGTTTCGTAGGCAATGCTATAATGTGTGGTACAACTTTTTTTGTGCCTATCGTGGTGAGATTAACTCCACCATCGATAATGTTACAAAGTCATAAACCATAACTAATTCCGTCTAACTTTACTAACTCTCCGTCGACTTTTATTAGAATGTGAGATTAACTCCACATCCAAGCTGACTTATTAGATAGATACCATTTATACATTTCTAGCGCCGTCCTAGATGTGGATCGTGTTAGAGATGTCAACAAGCATTTCTGGCGTCGTTGCCGGGGAAGAAAGGGTGCTAGCCAAACCTAAACACACATACATGGATAGATTGATATCACTTGCATCACGTAATGTATTGAGGACCCATTATCAACTACTCAAACAGGCTTACCCTTGTTTGTCTACTTGTCTTTGATTTTATGTAGGGTAAAAATATTCATTGGAGTAATAGTCCAAAGAGCACCATTGAAAATCAGAATTATTAATCAAGAGGGCAAGAATTCAAGCTCAGAACAACCCTTACACCTTTTTGATTTGGACGTTGATCAAATTAGGCGAAGCCTATTGCCTATTTTGAGACCATGGCCAACAAGACACTTCGTGAATTTTCAACTCCAACTACGGCCAATGTTTGCACTGGACCGGATGTTGCAATTGGGGATCATGATTTTGAGCTTAAGCCTGGGCTCATTAATATGGTACAAGCTAGCCAGTTCTATGGAAAGGCACATGAGGATGCTAGTGCTCATCTCCAACACTTTTTGGAGATTTGCAATACTATCATCATTAAAGGAGTACCAAGAGATGCAATCCTACTCCGTCTTTTCCCATTCTCACTGTTGGGAAGGGCGAAGCAGTGGTTCTACGCTACAAAAGATAAAAATACCACCTGGTCACTCTGTTCTACTGCCTTCCTTGCAAAGTTCTTTCCTATAGGCAAGACCAATGCCTTACGGGGGAAGATTGCAAACTTTCAACAACAACAAGATGAGTCTGTCCCAGAAGCATGGGAACGCTTTCAAGATAATATCTTAGAATGCCCACACCATGGGATGGAAAATTGGTTACTTATGCAGACCTTTTATCATGGGCTCACTACAAGTGCTCGTGAAACAATGGATGCTGCAGCAGGAGGCGCTTTCCTATCACTCACACTTACAAAAGCTACTGAACTTGTGGAGAAAATGGCTTCAAACCAGAGTTGGAATGAAGAGCGACAACCCCACAAGAGGTCAGGAGGAATGCACTCACTGAAGGAGGTAGACATGTTGTCTGCCAAGATGGACCTAATAATGAAGAAACTTGAGGAGAAAGCTCCTGAGAAGAAAGAAGTCATGCAAATTCTAGACTCCAGCATGACATGTGAAGAATGTGGCAACAATGGCCACTCAGGCAATAATTGCCCAGAGATTGAAGAGGATATGAACTACATCAACAATAACAGTAACTATCGTCCTCAGCAAAAATCAAGGTTGGAACCAAAGAAAGACCAAACTACCAAGGTAACTATACGGTAACTATCAAGGTAATTTTAATAATTTTAACCAGCCTTCTTTAAGAGATCTTGTTTTAAATCAAGGAAAAACTATGGAAAACTTGTCTAAGAAGTTAACTACTAATGATAAAATGCTAGAAACAATAAACAATAGAATGGATAGTTTTTCTTCTTAGATTAAAAACCAACATAGTTTCAACAAAATGATAGAATCTCAAATTTCTCACCGGCAATTTCGTTCCACTAACCACATCGAGGTAAAACCCCGGGCGGTAGGAAGAATTAGAATCTGCAAATCTTGTAGACATTTTTAATGCAGGTCACTACTTTACGGAAAAATTGGAGAGCCACTGGCTGGATGACTCCCTACCACCAAAGAAAGAAGACCCAGGGAGGCCAGTCATCACCATCCAAATTGGACCACACGCATTTGAGAATGCACTATGTGACTTCGGCTCAAGCATCAACATTTTACCTCGGGTAATTTATGAGAAAGTTAATGGTAATCCATTGTTATATACAACCATGTGCTTGCAGCTTGCAGATCAGTCACTATGCTATCCACAAGGTATACTCCAAGATGTTTACGTACAAGTTGGAAAATCATATGTGCCAGCAGATTTCGCAGTAATCGAGACAGGAGGAAGTGAGAAGGCACCAATTATATTGGGTCGACCTTTCTTGAGCACAGCTAGAGCAATCATCTATGCCCAGAGTGCAAAGATATGTTTCAGCATCAAGGGAAGAAAGGAAGTATTTAGTTTCAAGAACAAGACACTCACCTCTCCTGCTCATCCGCAAACACCATACAGTTGTGAGATGCCACCAGAACCTACATTCAGGATCACCAAGAAGAACAAGAAGGCTCAGCCTGTGAAGGTAATGATGATTAACAAGATAGGTTCTGAGAATGATCATCTACTCAAATCGCCAATGCTGACTAAGATGGAAGATCCAGGCATCCCAACGATATCATGCACTATAAAATGTTTGACCTTCAATAATACATATTGTGATACAGGATCTGGCATCAACATCATGGCCAAGGTAACATATAAACTATTATTCGATGATATGCCCTTGTATCCTACATATGTACAGCTGCAGATGGCAGATCAATCATGCCGATTTCCCGAAGGAATTGCGAAAGACGTACCCGTGAAAATTAATGATCATTATGTCCTCACTGATTTTTAGTCATGGACATGGGAAAAGAGTTGGACCCACCACTAGTGTTGGGAAGACCCTTCCTCAATACTACACGCGCCATCATCTACATAAGAACAGGAGAAATTCACTTCCAATTCCCTACGAGAAAAGGTGCGAGTATATTTCAATAGTTATACTAATTATGAAAAGAAGAACAGTCAAAGACGCTTGACACCCCCCCCAAGAAGAAAAACAATTAAAGATTCAAGAAGAAGAAGAGGTAGAAGGACCTAGAGAAGAAAAGTCGTCCACCTCAACGAGTGAAGATTGTAAAATTTCGAAGTCAAGGTAAAAGGTAAATGAAAAATAATAAACCCAAGACAAAAGATATGCAGTCACCGGAACCTCCCGAAACAAGAAGTGGATAAAGAAAAAGACAACTCCCAAAGACATCATCGAGAAACATCGATCAAATCATCAGAGCCACCAATTGTGACTACCGACGCACCTTGGGAGTAATGAGCGAAAACAAGAAAGTTTTGTTCGAGGACTTTAAAACTCCGAACCTTCGCCGAAAAGGTAATTCGGTAAGTTATCCATATTTACTTCCCAAAGATTGCATATTTACCTTCTCTAGTTGCATAGCATATTTCCTTTTTCCAAATTGCATTAGAAAAGACAATAAAAATATTTAGTGCTTTGCATGTTTAAAAAGCTTAAAGCCCCATGTGAGTAAATCCGAGGTTTAACACCCTTCAGAGATACTTACTGTGGTGGCACAAAAATGAAATAAAAATGCATTCGTAAGTTCTCTATCTTCTTTTGCATACAAATAAAGAAAATCCAAAAATATCTTTTCTGCTAAAAGATCCCAGGCGACAAAAGCAATGTGGCTAAACTCTAACGCTTAATCAAGTTCCACTAGCTTTGTTGTCTATTTGGGCTTAGCAGGATTTCGAAGGAGAAGAGACATGAGGAGACAATACCATCGTCACCATCTACCTCAACTCCCATATCATCAACCCGACATTTCAATCTAGCTTGGGGGAGAGCACCCCCAGTTATCCCGATAAGTATCCCTACTACTAGTATTATTATTAGCTAGATATTTGGTTTGCTTAGTTTGCTTTAGTTTAGAGTGAGTCTATATAATCTTTAAAGAGTCTTTACTATAGTGAGAATAAATGATCAAGAGAGAGTATACACCTTTATGCTTTTACTTAGGGATGAAAACGGATCGGATAGGAGCGGATAATGGCTCTCCCATATCCTAATCCTCTTTTTCTAATCGGTTTTGGAGCGGATCGGATATTATGTGGATTCAGATGCGAATACGGAGTTTTTAGGATGTCGGAAATGGTGCGGGTTCGGACCGGTCTCGGAGCGAAGCGGACTTTTTTAGAAGTCGGATAATATATGCTTACAAGTTGTTTTTTATAATGACAAACAATTTTGTAACCAAACTCATAAATTGGCAATACAATATTTTAACCAAAGTCATAAGGTAAAGGTGCGTGAGTATAGGACTACTTATTTAGCATGAATTGCTTGGCCACCAATGTTGCTACGTCCGTGGCTCTATCTTTGTGCAAGAGTATAGGACTACTTATTTAGCATATTACAAATAGGAAATAGAGAATCACACGGCACCCCGCCATCTCCGTTGTGGCGTTGCCTAATGCCTACCATCAAAATTAGGTAAATGAGTAATCAATGGAATACCATTTTATATATAGCAAAAATGTACTTAAAAATAAATATTGTTGTCTTTGGGCTGATTAAAATATTCGGATATCCTATTATAAGCGTCGGATAATCCACGTTTAATTATCGGATAATCCATATCTGCCGGATTTTGCCAATACCATATCCTACACCGTATCCGCATATAGTCGGATTCGGATTATCCGCATCCACACGGATATTAAAAACACTTCTCCACATCCTTAAAATTCGGATTCGGAGCGGAACGGTGCGGAGGATTATCCATACCGCTTTCATCCCTACTTTTACTCAACTAAAAAGAACTTAAAAATAAAGGAGATAATGAATAGTTGCTCCGTCGTAATATCTTTCAAGTACCTAGCTTTCAAGCTTAATTTCTTTCTCGCTTAAATATAAAGTCGTTTTGACTTGAGGTTTACCCTAAACCTAAAATCGTGGATTGCATATGCTTGCTCTAGAGTCTAGGTAATTGACGGATATGATATATGAAAGTTTTGAGTCTGCTATTTCTCTTGCTCCTAGTGACACTAGATTTACGGAGATTTATCTTTTGAAAATTATGAAAATATACATGATAAGTTCCGTATGACGAGTGTTGAAAATCCTACCACAACCATATATACACGCTCCATAGATTAGGAAAACCCTTTTTGATATATATAGGCTGCTTGCTTTGCATTGAGTTTGTTCAATCTTTGCCGACCCTTAGAAACTTGTCATGCTGATGTACACTCTATCCATCCATTCATCCACCACATATATTTCATTCCATTAGACTCCACTCATATATATATGCCACTTCTACCATGGAAGTACGCATCCATTATACACACCCACTATATATCCACCAAATATGCTCCACTCCTGTCCTGGGAGAAGAGCAACCAAAAATATTCCATTCCAGTCAACAATCTTATAAAGCTCTATTACTCTTTTCTATCTCTCAAAAGTTTATTGCAAAAAGAGACATGGGTTGTTATTTAAAAAAAAAGAGAGAGAGAAAGGGGAGATGAAAAATGGACAAGTGTCCTACGGGCGAGTAGAGCCTACCTCCCTAAGAGAAAAAGAGAATAAAGGAGAGTTAAAAAAAGGACAAGTGTCCGCTGAAAACAATGGGTACTTAGATGCCCGCCTCTCCATGAAAGAAAAATAAAGAAAAAGAAAAGAAATGCAACCCAGGTTCTCTCAAGTGTTTTCAAGTTTCAAAAGAGAGATGATTTTTCAAAGAGCTAGAAAAGAATTAGACTTTTTCTCATCACATTTATTCCATTCACACCTACCATCATATTCATATCATTCCATCAAGCACATGCATCAGTGTGACTTGTAACTTTGGATCCATTGTTTGAACTTACAAGATATGCTTAGTAAGTAGATTTAGTTTTCTCCCCACCTATGAACTCCAGATATAAGCTTTAGATATAAGGTGAGAGAGAAGAAGGCATAGTGTTTTACTGCCTTAGTCCAAAAATACTACATACTATGAGAGAAAGGCAAAACAACCTTATTGCCTTAGTGAGGATCCACCAGTACCACAAATGATAGACTTGAAAGGGTCATACTAAAGGAATTTTGAGTTTTATTTCAAAAATTAGTAAAAACTCCGGAATGATGGTTGAACAAAGAGTTTGAGACCTAGTGCTTGACTTGATTGTTCTATCTTTCAATTGCCCAAGATCGCAAGAAAAAGCTACAAGCTCCATGATTAAAGGTAATATGGGTAAGTTGAAGGTTGAAATAGTTTATCCGGAGATGAAATTTTGTTTGAAAGCATGTGTACTTTTGAGGTGTGAAAGTGTTGCAGCAACTCCTGATCCAACAATATGGTCTTGCTAGGGACTAGCAAGAGGTAAGCTTGGGGGAGCTTGTTGGTATACCTTATAGCATAAAATATAGAGGTTTTTAAAACGAAAATAAGGGCTTAAAATGAATATTAACATAGTATAAGGGCTTGACTAACATGATTCCACTAGTTTTGGTGATTTATATATTTTTCGTGGATTAAACAAAAAATGACCAAGAGTTTGCAAGCCTTACGACATAAAAGACGTATCCGTGACGTAACCCAACGTGGAACCTACACTAGAACATTCCGGAAGAGACCGAGAGAGCACCGGAAGGAAGGTGGGGCCCACCGGGCGAGGCCGGGGGCGGCCCCTTAGGGCATGGCGGCCTCCCCCCTCTCGGTCTCAGTCAAAGGTCGGTTCACCACCGCCTATGAGGAGTAATCTAGTCCATCCATCAAGGTCGGTTTGATCCAAGGGTCGCCGTGGCATCCTCCTCGGGGCTATATAACAAGACCCCCGACCCCGGGTGAAACCCTAATTCATTCTACTCCATACCCAATCCATCATCAAGACCCCAAGTCAAGATCCTAAGCCCTAGTTCCACCATAATTAGAGCAATAGCTATCTAGGTTAGCTCTAGAGGAAGTCAAGTATTGTCTTGGATTCCTGAATAGTCAAGAAGTAGCGGGGAGCGAAGCTTCACGTGGCTTCTCTCTTGTATCTCATTTGTAAGTATTTATTAGAATACAATTGCCATGACTTTATTCTATTTAATGATTATATTCTTAGTTATATGCTTCTATGCTTATTATGATTATATATTTAGTTTAGTATGTTTGCCTTTATATTCAAGCATGGAGTCGTATAGCGCCCCCTTAGATGTACACTATGTGGGTGGTCCACAATGTGTAAACATGGTGTTTATACAACGTTTGCCTGCGACATCACCTTATATTCTGGGAAGTGTGGTAGATCATGGATGTGATACTCCCATTGAGTCCTTTGGGGTCCACCCCCCGAATGTAGGGCTAGTTGAACTTTGTTACTATGGTTGGTTGGTTTTGTTCCTAATCTTCCTTAGTAATATTCACCATGTGTAGATATAATGCTTCCATACGATGATGACTAGATGTATTGCACTAATTGTAGTATGCATTGACATATAAGAAAGAGTAACTTAGGAATATTCCATCCATCTCGCCTATACTATGGTATTTAGCCTTTTATGATACTAGCTAGTGGCATATGATGATCTTTGACTTGGATGATGTTATCATTATTATTATTATCTTATTATATTTATTATGTGACTTACCTCATTTGAGTTTAGTATGATGCATATGGTTTACTCTACATTACACCACTGCAAGTGAATCATCATTAAATCATCAACCTACCCATAGCCCACCCCTTTCTTTTCGGTAGAATATAAATACGATACCTGGATAGACTCCTTGGTGAAGTGCTACAATTGGGTAATTCTATCTGTGCGCTTGCAGATACCAGAATTATATTATCATAGCAAGAGTTTCAAGTGTCATTATAAGAATATCCGTTCACGCATTTCTTTAGCGTTGTGAGCTAGGGTGACAGACTAGTTTCGTAGGCAATGCTAGAATGTGTGGTACAGCTTTTGTGCCTATCGTGGTGAGATTAACTCCACCATCGATAATGTTACAAAGTCATAAACCATAACTAATTCCGTCTAACTTTACTAACTCTCCGATCTGACTTTTATTGGAATGTGAGATTAACTCCACATCCAAGCTGACTTATTAGATAGATACCATTTATACATTTCTTGCGCCGTCCTAGATGTGGATCGTGTTAGAGATGTCAACAGTGAACGCCATGAATGGATCTTTGATTACATCGTCTTTTGAGCGTGCCAGGAGACTTCCCCCCAAGCTTGTCTTGTGATGATCTTGGAAGAGCGGGACAACCATTCTTGGGGTTTCAAAGGTTTTTATTTATTTTTATTTTATTATCATTTTTTTTGGTTCACCAAACAACTTCTGATCTCCATTGTCATCTCTTGGACATACCCTCATGATGTTTGATAAATTCCTGCAGGGGTTAGTCCATATGGTCCACCAAATTCTACACTGGCAGTTCTGGTTCAATAATCAAACTCGACTCCATGTCTAATCTGATTAGGGTAGACTTTTTGATCTAAGCACCATGCTCAATTCAAAAAGTCTATGGAAGTATGATCACCATATGAATGATCACCACTCCCAAACCATAACATGCTAGTATAGAAAAAGCAAGCATGAATTGATAAACAAGATTCATCCAAAGGAGGTGAAGACTTCGAAAGGTGAACAAGATTTTATTTTTGTTATTATTATTTTTTTATATATATAAATATATTTTTTGCATGGTAACTGTTGGGATCTAACTTTGATTTCTGTTTAAACTTTCGTCCCAAACTTTGAAGATTTCGGGATACTTGCGAACAAGGACCAAGTTCTACATCAAAGATGACTAGAGCTTTGGCAAAAATCAAGTACGAAATAAGGAAGACTAGAGTCAAGAATCCAAGCGAAGATGACCACGGAGACTTCGCTGCGAAGACAATAAAAAACACTTCAAAGAAACAAAAAGCTACGCGAAGACAAAAGCTTGTCTTAGAAGAATCGCGAAGGAAGAGAATACGTCTTCGCTGAAGAAAGTATTTTGTAGAAGGTCATTTCAGGATTCTTAGTGTTTTTGTACAACTACGAAGCCAGGGGGGACTATAAATACCCCCTGACATCTCTTGTAATCGCCATGTTGAATGGCCCCTTGTGTAAACCATATCATCATCAATAACATGTTGTGTTGAGCATTCACCCAACATCTTGGCGCCCACCGTTTGTGTGAGCAACGATCTACCTCACGACCACGCAAGAATCATGGGAAGGCCTCCCAAGAACAAGTCAGCAAGTGTCGCAAGCGACGCAACAGCAACAGAAGATGAAGTACCAAGAACAAGTGAAGACAACGTTTCCAAAGAAGTTATCCCACACGAAGATCAAAACGAAGAAGCAAGAAAGTTGCAACAACTAGAAGAAGAATTGATCAAAAAGAAGAAATAACTTGAGGCTTGCAAAGCCAGAACCAGAGAAAAGACATTGAAGCAGAGAATAGAGGAAGCTGAAGCAGAGCTAAAAAGACTAAGCGAAGAGCTCAATGATCAAGATCGCGAAGTTATCATAACAAACGAAGTCAAGACAAATCAAAGCAATGAGAAGGCAATAGTCATGATCGACCCAGAATCTCCATTATCAGTGGACTTACAAATGGCAAAATGGCCAAAAGGCTTCAAATTCAACGTCATACCAACTTATGAAGGTTTGACAGATCCAAGACAATTCTTGATGAGCTTTGAAGCAGCTGTTGAATCAGGAGGAGGACATGATAAAACACTAGCAAAAGCACTCATCATGGCAATGAAAGGACCAGCTCAAAAGTGATATGCTTCGCTCAAGCCAAGATCCCTCAAAAGTTGGGAACAACTCGTAACAACTTTGCTAGTTGATTTCCAAGGATTCCAACACACAAAGCTTAACAAGTGATGATCCGTTTGATATCAAGCAATACCCAAAAAGAGCCAATTATCCAATACTATAAAAGATTCATACAAATGAAGACCCAAATCCCGTAAGTATCGCACGAAGTCGTCATTATTGCCGCAATCGTCGGGGGCCTCGAGCTGGACAACCGCTGTCTTTGCATCTAAAAGAGGGAAAGACCAACAACCTGTTGCCCAACTATATGAAGACAAAAATATGCAAGATCTTCGCATAATTTCATCTAAAGAGGGAAAGACCAACAAAGACTGTTCAATTCAAGCCCAACTATATGAAGAAATCCAAAAATATGCAAGATCGAGCACAAACGAAGATAATTTCCAAGACAAAAAAAGGTTTCAATCAAAAGAGAAGAAGAGAATGCACAAAAATGAAACCAAGCAAAGATGTGCCCAATGAACAATCAATTCAAGCCACAAAATTTTTTTATCTCAAGCAAGCACTTCGAAGACCATACTACCACCACAATCAACCACCACTTCGCAATTGTAAACCAAATCAACAATGAAACTATACAACCCGGCTGAAGACAACATTCAAAATAATGGCACAAAATAATAATCAGCGAAGGCGAATAATGACCATTTATGAGGCAAAACATCAATAACAATGCCAAAGAGGAGGTTTCAATCAAAAGATTTGGGGAAAGAAGAATTTTAAAACAAGAAGAAATGTATTGCATCATCCATGGCAAATATTGACTGGTGGGATGTCACAAAAATCCTGTAGATGGAGGAAGCTCGGCCGACATACTCTTCGCATCAACACTAGATGCAATGGAAATCAAAAGGCAAAATTTGGGAAGAGCAGAATATCCACTAGTTGGCTTCGGTGGCAAAAGGACAAATTCAATTGGAAGAATTGTATTACCAGTATCCTTCAAGACACAAAACAACGCAAAGAACGTAACAAGTAGCATTTGATGTTGTCGAAATGCATAGTCGAGATAACGCAATATTTGGAAGAGGAAGCTTGAATATCTTCGAAGCTGTCATCAACTACTCTTACTTATGCATGAAAGTTCCAACGAATCAATGGACCAATTTCAATTCATGGAAATCAAACGAAGCAAGAAATATTGAGAAAGACTCAACTCCAGCCCAAAGAAATGTCTTGGCCATTGAAGAAATCGAAGACGAAGAAGAAGAAACAGAAAATGCGAAGTCACAAAAGAAAGCGAAGACATGTTCAATGGCAGAAACCAAAGAAGTCTTGCTAGATCCAATAGTAACAGACAAGAAAGTCATCATAGGTGCCAACCTAGCAAAAGAAGAAGAAGAACAACTTATAAGTTTCCTAAGAAGCAATCAAGACGTCTTCGCATGGTCAGCAAAAGATCTAGAGGGAGTTAGCAGGGACATAATTGAGCATTGCCTGAACATCGACCCAAGTTACAAACCAAAGAAACAAAAGTTGCGAAAAATATCCGAAGACAGAACAATAGCCGCGAAGGCTAAAGTACAAAGATTGCTCGATGCAAAAGTCATAAGAGAAGTCCAATTCACAACATGGCTAGCTAATATCGTAATGGTAAAGAAAAGCAATGGAAAATGGAGAATGTGCATAGACTTCACAGATCTCAATAAAGCTTGCCCTAAAGACAACTTCCCTCTACCAAGAATAGACACACTGGTCGATCAAGCCGCAGGAAGCGAAATGCTAAGCTTCCTTGACTGTTTCTTAGGGTATCATTAAATTTACATGAAGAAAGAAGACGATGAAAAAACAAGTTTCATCACACCATTTGGAACCTACTATTTCCAAAGAATGGCAGAGGGGCTTCGCAACGCCGGCTCAAGCTTCATTAGAATGACTTCGGTAGCACTCAAGGATTAAATCGGAGACAATTTGCTGGCATATGTTGATGACATAATAGTAAAAAGCAAGAAACGCGAAGACCATTTGAAAGACTTGAAACAGACATTTGAAAACTTGAGAAAGTCAAATCTCAAACTCAATCCTGAAAAATGTACCTTCGGAGTACAGAAAGGCAAGATTCTCGGGTGCATAGTTTCAGCAAAAGGCATTGACCCAAATCCGGAGAAAATAAAAGCAATCATGCAAACAGAGGTTCCAAAAAACATCAAAGACATCCAAAAACTAACAGGAAGGTTAGCTTAACACGAACGATTCATATCAAAGTCGGCAGAAAAAAGCTTCCCAATTTTTCAAGCACTCAAAGGGGCGAAGACAAACTTTTCATGGGGAGAAGAGCAACAAACAGCCTTCGAAGAAATAAAGAAGCATCTTTCAAATCCTTCAACATTGACAACACTAAACGTCGATCAAGAATTACTCCTATATATCTCAAAGATCCGAGAAAGCCGTAAGCCTTGAGTTCTAGTACAGGAAAAGAGAGAAAGATCATGCGAAGAAACAAGAGCCGTTTACTTTGTCTCCGAAGCCCTTTCTTTCGGGTCAAAAATGTTCTACTCGTAGATTGAGAAAATATCATATGCGGTGCTCATGGCAACAAGAAAGTTGAAACATTATTTTTTGGCACACAAAGTGAGAATCCCAACAAATCAACCACTCAAAGATGTACTCCAAAGTTGTAAATCTTCCGAAGACTTGGAAAATGGGCAAATGAAATCTCACAATATTTCATTGAGTTTGAGAAAAGAACAAATAAAATCACAAGTGTTGGCGATTTCATCTCGATTGGACACCAAAGAACGAACAAACGAAGATCAAAAAGATCATCAAGAGTGGACTTTGTCCCGCCAAGAATGGACATTGAATTGTGACAGAGCATGGGGCTCGCATAGGGCCGCGTAGCAGCAATAATCACTTCGCCATCCGGTATAAAGTTTGAAATATGCAAAGAAGATTAGAATTCGATGCACAAACAACATCGCAGAATATGAAGCAAGATTGCTTTGGGGCTTCGCAAGGCAAGAGCGATGGGTGTACAAAAGATCTTGATAAAAACAGATTCTCAAGTTGTGGCAAGCCATGTTGAGAAAAGTTACAAGGCAAAAGATCAAGAGTCGGCAAAATATTTGCAAAGTGTGAGAGATCAAGAAAAACACTTCGAAGGGTTCACGATGACGAAGCATATCAAGAACAAACAACAAAGAAGCAGATGAAATTGCAATGGCAAAGACTCAAAAAGTAAAACTGCCACCGGATGTATTTTATCAAGTATTATCAGAATCTTCGATAAAGGCAAAGATTGAAGAACCAAAGTACATACATATCATTGAAAGCGAAGACTGGAGATCAGAGATAATAGCATTCCTAAGAGGATTTTATGAACCAGAAAGCGAAGTCGAAGAAATTAAAATGAAGCACAAGACAAGAAATTGCAAACTCATTGACAACCAACTATTCAAGCATGGCATTTGTGAACCAATACTCAAGTGCATTTCAAGCGAAGAAGGCAAAGAATTATTACAAGAAATAGATAGCGGAGTATGTGGGAATCATGCTGGCCCAAGAGCCATAGCAGGAAAAGCATTTAGACAAGGATTCTATTGGCCAACAGCTCAAAAAGATAGCAAGGAAATAGTAAAAACTTGTCACAATTGCCAAATTTCAGCAAGCAAGACAAATGCACCAGCCAATCCAATTCAGCACATTGAACCAACTTGGCCACTTGCAAGATGGGGAATAGACATAATTGGAAAACTTCCTCCAGCACAAGGCAACCATCAATACGCAGTTGTTGCAGTCAAATATTTCACAAAGTGGATAGAAGAGAAGCCAATCACAAATATGTCATCCACAACAATGAAGAAATTCCTTTGGCAAAGTATAATTTGCAGATTCGGAGTCCCAAGGCACATAACTTTGGATAATGGAACTCAATTCGACAGCGAAGACTTCAGAAGCTATTGTGAAAGCATGGGAATTCAACTTTGCTTTGCATCAGTAAGATATCCTCAGTCCAATGGAGCCGTCGAAAGAGCAAATGGCATCATATGCGTGGGAATCTCAAAAAATCTAGTAGGACTCCCGAAAGGAAAGTGGGTCGAAGAATTACCAAGGATTGTTTGGAGTCACAATACAACAACAACAAGATCAACAAAGTTTACACCATTCAAGTTACTATATGGAGATGAGGCAATGACTCCAGAAGAAATACAATTCAAAGGTCCAAGAACAAATGTAAAAATAACAAGCGAAGAGGACCAAAAGACAAGTAAAGACTTGCTCGAAGAAGAAAGAAAACCAAGCCGTGATGAATCTCGGGAAATACCAAGAAGAAACAAGCAAGTGGTACAACAAGAAAGTAGTGAAAAGAGAATTACAACCAGGGAGACTTCGTGCTCAAAAGAAAAAAGGAACGAAGACAATGTGGGAAAGTTCCAAAAAAAAGTGGGAAGGACCCTTCATCATAACAAAATCAAAATGCACAAGGATCTTATCACTTGGAGAATCTCAAAGGAGAAGAGCTAAGTCATACATGGAACATCAAGGATCTTCGCAAAAGTACTATCCCTAGATTTTTACTTTACTCAAGTTTTTGTAAATAATCAAGTTAGATTCAATTTCTTAGAAGCATTTTATCATTTCAATCAAGAGCTGCACTCTTTTTCCACTTAGGGAAGCCCTTCGCGAGGTGAGTGGTTTTTTAACGAGGCAAACTCCATTGTAAATTCTCATGTCAAATATAAATGAGAAAGTAGTTCCCCAAACTTATGCATTCTCCGCTTATTCTTCAATTTATTACGAAGCCGAAAAGCAAAAACGCTTTAACATCGGCTAAAAGTTTTCACAAAAACAATTAACAAGTAGGTATAATTTAAGTACAAAACTAAAATTATTACCTACAAATTTGTCTAAGGAGAATATTTTGACTTCAAATCGAAGTCTTCGCTCCTACTTCGGAAAAAAAAGAAGGGGACGACGTTTTCAAATTTCTCTAAGGAGAATATTTTGACTTCAAATCGAAGTCTTCGCCTCCTACTTCGCAAAAAAAAGGGGACAACATTTTCAAATTTCTCTAAGGAGAATATTTTGACTTCAAATCGAAGTCTTCGCTCCTACTTCGCAAAAAAAAAAGAAGGGGACGACGTTTTCAAATTTCTCTAAGGAGAATATTTTGACTTCAAATCGAAGTCTTCGCTCCTACTTCGCAAAAAAAAGGGGACGACATTTTCAAATTTCTCTAAGGAGAATATTTTGACTTCAAATCGAAGTCTTCGCTCCTACTTCGCAAAAAAAAAGGGGACGACGTTTTCAAATTTCTCTAAGGAGAATATTTTGACTTCAAATCCAAGTCTTCGCTCCTACTTCGAAAAAAAAGGTGACGACGTTTTCAAATTTCTCTAAGGAGAATATTTTGACTTCAAATCGAAGTCTTCGCTCCTACTTCGCAAAAAAGAAGGGGGCGGCGTTTTCAAATTTCTCTAAGGAGAATATTTTGACTTCAAATCGAAGTCTTCGCTCCTACTTACAAAAAAAAAGAAGGGGACGACGTTTTCAAATTTCTCTAAGGAGAATATTTTGACTTCAAATCGAAGTCTTCGCTCCTACTTCAAAAAAGAGAGGGGGGAACAACGTTTTCTAAATTCATAAAAAAAAAAATGATAATTTATTATACAAAACATATATATCGAAATTACAACATCATGCAAAGCACTTATTCAAAATTTACATTCAACAACATACAAAGTTCAAAATTCTTCGAAGCAACACTAGTTGCCGCTTCGCTTAAGATATCTTCAACAACTTCATCGATTATTTTGTCCGCCGTATCTTGGAAAATATCCCCAAACATATAGCTTGGGGACGCGCTTGAACAAGAAGACTGCGAAACAAAAGACATCTTTTACAAGACAAGGAAAAATAAAAGAAAAAAAAAAAAAAAGAAGGGGAAAGAGCCTTAGCCACAAGAATATTACACATCCCAACATTGCTAAAATCAACAATTCTAGGCATCCTATAGGAAACCTTCGCTTTGGATTTTCCAAGACACCTATCCACAAACTCGCCAATATCAGCGCTACTAGAAGCCTCTAAAAATTCCGAAGTTTCAAAAACGAAATTATCCTTCGCAATCATAAGTGGCAAAAAACGGAACAATATCCTCGCAGCAGTTTCGCGCTTGAGGAACCTGCGTAGGATATTCCAAAGTCAAAATTCGCCATAAAAATCGAAAACAAGATCTAACTTCGCGATAACAATAAACTTCGCAGATCCATAAAATAGTAAACATAAAATAAAGACTACACATAAACATTTAACTTAACAATATTTACAACAAATCTGCCAAACAAGGTTTCCTTTCTCTCAAACTCTCAAAAGCTAAGCCATAAAATTCTATCTAGCCCCTCCGCTCACTAACATTGTTTTTCTCTTTCTCTTCAACCTCACGAGCAATCCTCTCCTCCTCTTCCTTCAACTTCCTGAACTTCTCTTCCTCCTGTAAGATGTCAAGTTCAAGCTATTAAAAGGCAAAGTCAGAAAACAAATAACGACAACAATAAGAGAACAAACAAAACAATAAGAAAAAGGGAGAAAAATAGTACCCTTCTTAATTTCTCTTTCACTTTCTCAAAAGGTTTCTCGCCCACAATTGCACCAATATTGTTCAAAGAACTTCTGGCATAACAACTGTGTGCGAGGAGAAATCTTGCTGACAGCATCACCAGGAAATTTAAAATTCTCATCTGCGAAGGTATCATACAAGGGATCTTTGGCTTCTTTCATAAGATGAAGAAGCGCACGTGTAGAATACATAACACTTGTATCTGCAGCAGCTTGAATCATAACACCAAGATCTTCATACTGCATGCAAAGCCAACTGAAAAATGGGTCATACACTCCAAGATCCCAACAAGCGTCTTCAGGCATAGCTCCCCACTTCTCATAAGCTTGTTTGCAAAGTTCCCAAGTTTTGTTGAACCTTCGCATCATAAGATCATCAGTTTCAGACTTTTTCTTTTCCAAGGACGCCTTCTCCTTCTTAAGAGTCTCAATAGTAGCTTTCGCGACTTCAAGTTGCTGATCTTTTTCTTTGATAATATCAGAGGCTCCGTGATACAATCGATCCAATCTTTGCCATTCATCAACTGCATCACCTCTCTCTTTTTCCTTAGCTATCGGTTGAGATTTTAGAGACTCAATTTCCCCTAGAATGATTTCTCACGAACAGCAAAAGCTGTAGCACTATCTTTGAGAGATTTTCTAAGTCCACGCTGAACAAGAGCGCCCTGAAAAAAAAATTAGCAAAAAGTAAAATATAAACAGTTGGCTTCGCATGAAAGGAAAAGAAAAGAAAGATACATACCTTGTACATTAAATTAAGGCCAACATCAACCAACTCAAGAGGATTCATCTTCGCCAACTCGCCCTCGGCATCGGGAACTGAGAAAGCATCATCAATGCATTTAGACAATTGCTTCTCTGGTTTCCTCGGAAGGACACGGAGTTTATCTATCCCAACTCCGACAAATTTATATGAGTCCAAATTGACACCACTCTCGACACAAAACTTCAAAGTATTATCAATAGATTTTGAGATAGCTTCGGAAGTAAGCTCCGGAGCATCAACGGCCACTTGCGGAGTCGGATGATCTCCAATCACATCCTTCATAGATCCAACATCAATAATCTTCTCCTTGGATGAGGTCGCGAAAGATCGTGGAAAAAATTGAGCTAAAAACAAATTCAAAAATAAAATTAGTAAAAGAATGTTTTCAATCTAAAAAATTATAAAAACAAATAAAGTTAAGAGTACTTACAAACTTTTTCACCATCCTTCAAAGGGCAAGGAATCTTTTCCCTGTGCTTCAACATTCACCATTGATTCCGACAAATGGCTTCGCCTTGATCAAGCTCGGCCTCTTCATCCTCAACATCGACAAATCATCAAAGGAAACACCAATGGTCCTGGTTCCTTTCCTTTTTAGCTTTTCCTTCACAACCGCAAATGCCTCCTCAGCCCTTTCTTTCAAAGATTTTTCTATAAAAAAGAAGCAAGAAAAATAAGATAGTATATCCAAGAAATAGCAACAAAGCATAAAAATACGTACCAACAACGGCTTTCGCCTTTGCACTTCGCATGGCTTTTCAACAGCAATCTCAGAAACCTTTGCGGGTTCTGAAACAGGCTTCGCTTGCAAATCCGCTGTAGCATCAACCATCTTATTCTTCTCAATCACCTCTATATAAGGAAGCGAAGAAGGCTTCTCTGTGCGCACTGATAAGTGACTCATGTGAATATTTTTAGCTAACTGAGCTAGTTCAGGACAATCGTGATCATCAGACAAATTGGAAGTCAACTTTGCTGGAAAATCAGGAGTTGGATCTCTAAGTCTAAAAGAAGAAGGAGATGCAGTACCAGCAGGAGAAGTCTCTGTCATATTAATATCAGCATCCTCGCCAGCACCACCCGAAGTCCCCAAATTCTGCGAAGACCCAAAATTTTGTAAACATTCCGCAAGTGGAGTAAGTAGATCCGGAGTCAACCCGGTAGGAGCAAAAGCTTTGCAAATTTTCCTCACCTATAAATCTCGGAGAGAAGTGCCAAACTCCGAGCCCTCAAGTATTGGAGCATCAATCTCACTATCAGTAAGATCAACACTGTCAAGCAAATCTGTAACCATTTTCTTCGCTTTCTTCTTCTGAGGCTTCGAAATAGCAGCCTTAGGAGGAGTCTTCGCCGAAGAGGACGGCTTCGCAGTGTTACTTCTTTTTCTTTTCAAATCCTTGTCACCATCAGTCTTATCCTTCTTAACCTTCTTGCGAGCATAGGCAGGAGGTGGCCGAACCTTATAAGTTATGTTAGCCAAATCAAAAATACGATTTAGCCTAACATAATCAGTACCAATGATCTCATCCATCAGCTTCCTTTCAGTATGTAGATACTTTCCAAGCAGCTCAACATCTTTTTTCTCTACATCAGCAACAAATTCTTCCTCACTCTTAAACCGCGAAGGCATCACGGTTTCTCTATCCGGGAAGATATAATCCTTATCTCTAATTTTCTTCACATGATAGCGAAGAAAATCCCAACCAAGTCGAAGTGGCCATACACCAGCAGCTAGAAACTCTTCAACAAGATCTCGGGTTGATTGTTGAGAAACAACCCTCTTAAAAGCCTTCAAACACTTAGAGCAATTTTTTTGATTTAGAAGGCTCCGGCTTACAAATGAAGCGTTCTCTATGCATACGCAAAGCCAGCGGGTAAACCTTAACAACTCCCTTCTTGCCACGGTTCTCCTCAACCATAGGGACTTTATGGTAGAACCAGTAATCATGCCAACCATCGGCCCACTTGTTCTTCGAAGCAGGAGAAATTTGTTTCTGACCTCTAGCAGTTTTGAAACTGCAACATCCATAATAAAGCTTCACAGTACGTTGTTCGATCTTTCTAGAACGAAACTGTGTGTGCAGTTCGTACAAAGTACAAAAAGCATCTATGTCCGGCTTCGCTTCTTGACTTCGCACAGCCCACAAGAAACTGACAATTTCACTATTGCATTAGGTATAAGATGGTGCATTTCAATGTTATATCTCTTGAAAACTTCCTCCAAGAAATTTTGGGGAGGCATGAGAAGTCCAGCAGTAAATAAATCTTTGAACACAACACATTCATCAGGCTTTGGCTTGGGAACTTTCTCATCCGGCTCCGCGGGCCTGTACTGTCCTTCCCTGATCATTCCATCTTTAACCATCTTTTTATAATCTTCACTAGTCATTTTGCTACGACCAAATGTCAATGAAATCCTGTCATCCGGCAAAGAATTTCGATTCTAAAGCGTAAACGTCCGACAACCCATCTTCTGAATTTTCTTGTTGCGAATTCAATTCCTCGTCAACTTCTTGTTCTTGAGAGCTAGGCGGAATATCCTCAACAAGTGCCATTCTGAAAACAGAAGGAGAATAACACTTAATATCATAAGAAAATAAAAGTAAAACAGACTTCGGAAAGAAACACACCTGAAAACAGAAAGAACTGAAGCTTCGCTCAAGAAAATAACTTCGCAATAATATTGTCTTCGCAAGAATGACTTCGCGTCGTCGTGAAAAATTTCAAAAAGGTAGCCCCTCTTCGAAAAAGATGAAGAAAACAAGGGGGTGCTTCGCTATTTATAGACCCCTTCGGTCAAACAAATCAAACTAGCCGTTGAAAAAAAGAAGAAGAAGAAGAAGAAGTAAAGATATTCACGAAGTTACAATCAAAAAATAAAAAGTCCAACTTCAAAGTCCGGGATGACGTTTCCAGATCGAAACAAAGTTTTGAGAAAACTTATGATTCGTGGGTTTCATGCCTTTGAAGTCGGCCTTCTCCCATGAGGGGCTTTGTTGGGATCTAACTTTGATTTCTGTTTAAACTTTCGTCCCAAACTTTGAAGATTTCAGGATACTTGCGTAACAAGGACCAAGTTCTACATCAAAGATGACTTCGCGAAGCTTTGGCTTCATGGAAAAAGAACAAGTACGAAATAAGGAAGACTAGAGTCAAGAATCCAAGCGAAGATGACCACGGAGACTTCATTTGCGCGAAGACAATAAAAACAGCTTCAAAGAAACAAAAAGCTACGCGAAGACAAAAAGCTTGTCTTAGAAGAATCGCTAAGGAAGAGAATACGTCTCTTTGAAAAGTATTTTGTAGAAGGTCATTTCAGGATTCTTAGTGTTTTTGTACAACTACGGCCGGGGGGACTATAAATACCCCCTGACATCTCTTGTAATCGCCATGTTGAATGGCCCCTTGTGTAAACCATATCATCATCAATAACATGTTGTGTTGAGCATTCACCCAACAGTAACGAAAAAAGGATGAGAGTGAAAGGTTCACATTACCATGTTTTTGTTCCTCCACCAAGCTAGCTCAAAGCCCATTGGATCGGGGTTTTACCCCCCCGTGCTTTTGGCTTTTCCTCGCATGGTTAGTATATGGTAGATTCACGAGTGGATTTACCATCCTTCGTGATTACCAAATTTCAAAACATATGCAAGAAGGAACAAAAGAGCAGCTTGTTTTGTTTTTTTTTTTTCAAAGATTTTTATTTTAGGATTTTATTATCGTGGGGAGAACATAAAAGTTTCACCAAACTTTTCGTACTCAAACAAGGCTAAGATAAAGATGCAAAAATAAATCTAGCCTTGCTTTATCTCCATTATGAAATAACTCAAATGTTTATGACGTCGGCTGGGTTCATTAATCAAATTTCAACACCTTGTCGATATTTGATTAAAGGAGGTCAATTTTAACCCAAGCACCATGCTTGATTTAAAAGACCTATGGATGTATCGCATGAGCGACATGCAAACGCATCCAAACCCAGATCATATTTCATAAACAAAGAAAACATGATTTTTTTTATATGGAGATAAGTATGAGTAAAAAGAATTGGTGAATTATTACCTTTGCGTACCTGAGTGTGTGTGTACCAACCACGCATGAAGGCAAGATGTTGAAACTTCCGCGGTGGTAGCTTGATGATCCATCTTAGGCGGGCCACAAGGCTTAGGTGATACACATAGGTAGTGTATATGGACCATGGGCCTTAGTGGTCACAAAGGTGTAAAGGAGGATGTTCCTCCTTTCCTTTACCTTCTTTTTTTTTTTTTTCTTTACTTTTCTTTTTCTTTTTTCTTTTATTGGACCTTTGCGTACTGAAAGTGTACTTGACCGGCAGCTTGAGGATAGAGTTCATAATTGCTTTGCATCGGTAGCGTGATGATCTTGATTTGGTAATGACTTCCTCACACCGGGAGTAGAGGGAGGCGCACCAAACTCACCTGTGTGCAACAAAGGTCTTGGGAGAGAAAGATCCCTTCTTGCTTACATGGAAGCAATGAAGGGTGGAGTCAGTGTCTTCATTGTTTACTTTGACCATATGGGGCCAACCTTTGCTCCTCTCTCCTCTTATTTCTTTTTTTTTTTTTCTATATATATATTTTTTTTTTTTTCTTTTTATAGCAAGGGGAGGCTAACTCTTATTCATCTCTCTTTTTTTTTTTTTTTTTTTCACTTCTCTTTTTTATGACCCCTTGTACGTGGAACTTGATATTATCACCGTCCTCCCTCTCACACTTGGACTTTCGTGAAAAAAGTCGAGTGTGCAAGGTCGTGGTCTCCTTTTGAGTGCGTTCCTCCGCCGGAGCATCAAAGTTTTCTTATTGATGTAGCCCCCATGTTTTCAAAAGCGTCCGCGTGCCCCCTTTGTTCTTCTTAGTCACCACTTGGAATGGTTAGCGACAAGAATACCCGAAGGTGCATACTAACTTGATAACATGTCCTTGCTTTTTATTTATAAGATATATATTTTTTTATAAAAGATTTTTTTTTTTTTTATAAAAGATTTTTTTTGTTTTTAGATAAACCTCGTTATAAACAAAGGTCATTTGCACATGCATATTATCATGACGAACATGTTCTAAAAGATGCCTTATAAAAACCAATGCCTCCCCGCAACGGCGCCGAAATGCTTGTTGCATTTCTTAAGCGCAATCACTAGAAATGTGTTTAGAACCCATCTCTAATAACGGCGCCAGAAATGCATCGTTGACATTCCTAAGTGAAACCACCGTGTCGGTGATAACACTAGGTACATCAACGGTGATAGATCTTGCCAAATAAGATATTCATCCGCAAGCGCACGGATCTATCCTTGTAGCATTTCACCCGGAGATATTCAGGGTATCGTTATTTATATTTTCCCAAAGGAAGGTATGGTGAAAAAGGATCTAATAGAGACATGAACAAGATAACATGACTGTGTAATGGACCAATGCTCATAACAGGGATATAAGGGAACGGTAAAGGGATAACTTGACACACTCACTCAAGCCAAACTCAAGGATAAAGATAAATAAGGAATAAAGAAAGTCCTAAGTGGAGCATACATATTCTAGTCATGGTCATGCATAGAACCGCTTGATAGTCGGGCAACACGCATGAGTAGGAGGTCGGAGCCGAGAATGAAATGGACAGGAGACCTTCCCGGAGCATACGCCCAATAAAAAGGCACTTTAGACTCCTACACAACATACGAACGTGGGGGGATTACAAAGGACGGACAGGGCTGTCACAACCCTGCCGCCTACCCCCTCAACCGTGGCATGCCGTCATATTCGAAGGATACCTGGCATCCGGACACCACGTCCGCATACTAGGACACTACTCATGTCCCCCATGGTCCCCACCCTACGGATGGACGGAATAGGACACGAGCAAGCCCGAAGGACACAACGAACCGCCATTCAGCACAATCCCGACACTACTCAATTATATTGCATGAATGGTTTAAGCATAAAGTTCTATATGACGAATCACAACATAGAAACTATAGACTAGTTCATGTGTCATGATCATGTCAAGAACAACATGTTAGATCATAGGATAAATCATGAGGTATAGAAATAACATGAAGACTCTAATCCTAATGCACAACCAAGATAAGATAATAGCAAGGCTTTGGAAGAATACCATAGAAAGATTTATTCCCGGAATCCATCTTCCAAGGAGCCAAGCCCTCCTTGGTAGCTTTGTTGCCTAGCTCCACATCCTAATCTACTAATCCTACTAGGAGGAGGAAGAAGAAGAAGTGGAGAGGAGAGAGTAGCTCTCTTGTGAGGTGTGTGTTGAATGAGGGGGAAAGGGCCTCCTTTTATAGGTAGAGGAGAGGGGGCTTGTTGGAAAATGTCCCTCCCCATATGGAAGGAGCCAAACCGACCTTGGTACACCTGCCTAAATTGCTAAACCGACCAACCAACGTCGGCAACGCCCTCCATGGAAGGTAATGTACCGCCTCGCCAAACACGGGCTCGAGCCGCCTCGGGGAGGGTGCGGCCGCACAGCAAGGCGCGCGCACCCCCCGGGCTCAAAGAAAATTCGGCTTCGGTAGGGGTGGCGTTGTTGGGCCCGAAAAGTCTCTGGCCGGTGGTGTTTGCTCGGCCCAACTCTAGCGTTTTGGTCCATTTCCACCCTCGGGCTTGAAGTATTCTGAAATGCGCTTTCCGTGGTTGCGTACTTTGGTCGCTTTTCCACTTGTTTTTATTATAAATACTACAAAATACATTTCGACACTACAAGTGGAAATATATTAGTAATAAATGTATATGTGTGTAGTAAGGTATAGTTTCAACCCCTTATTGGTAGAATGTTGACGTTAAAAGTATGTCGTTGGTGACCGTCAACAGTCTTCCCATGATTTCTTGATGGCCGTGGGATAGATTGTTGCTCACACAAACGGTGGGCGCCAAGATGTTGGGTGAATGCTCAAAGACAACATTTTATTGATGATGAAATGGTTTACAAAGTGGCCATTCAACATGGCGATTACAAAGGATGTCAGGGGGTATTTATAGTCCCCCCTGACTTCGTAGTTGTACAAAAACACTAAGAATCCTGAAATGATTCTCTACAATATACTTTTCCTAGCGAAGACGCATTCTTCATCTTCGCTTCTTCCGAGGCAAACTTCTATCTTCGCAATACTTTTTGTTCCTTTTGAAGATAGTGTTCGGCTTCGCAAAGAAAAGCTACTTGTGGTCATCTTCGCTGGATTTCTCGACTTCGCCTTCCTATTCCACTTTTATCGCCCTTTCACGGTTAACGACTCATGAAAGCCATCTTCGTTGAAGATCTCAGCTTTTGTTCTTGCGAATGGATCGTGTACCCTGAAATCTTCAAAGTTTGGGACGAAAAGTTTAAAACAAAAATCAAAGTTAGATCCCAACAATTAGAGAAGAAGACGCCACCACAAGAATTCAATGCACACATCTCAAGTGATGCTGCACGTTGTGGTAAGTATGATCAATAAAGGTGAGAAAGTCTTGCTCATGGACTATAAATTGATTGAGTAGTTATCATTTAATTTCTTGCACCACTGCATGTTTATTTCCTTGCATATATCCATATAGTTTGCATCTCTATTAAAAAAAAAAACTCTCACCATGATCATGTTTGTTTCATCTCTTTTTGAATAAATCTCTCAGTAGTGCTTTAATGCTACCTTTATCTACTATAGTATGCTTTGGTTTGGAAATTCTTCTATTTGCGCAAATAGGGTATTTCCATAGGCTTTTAAATTAAGCGTGGTGCTTAGGTTAAAATGCCTTCCTTAATTGAATTAGACATGGAGTCTAGTTTGGTTATTGAACTAAGAATTGCTTATGTAGACATTGGTTATTGTGTTGGACTAACCCCTGCAAAAAACTTTCAAATCCAATTCGAAAGTCAAGAGATGAACTCGGATCTCGAGATGAAGCAAGGCATATGATGAACTCCAACCTTGTGCAAAAGACACACAGCTCATTCATCATTGATGGAAGAATTCTAAGTATCAAATCATTCGCGCTCTCTTTTTTGCTACAAGTTACCTTTGCCTTGATCCACATGCTAGAGTGCAGCCATAAAACAAAAATGTATATAAGACATGAATAAATAAAATCTGTGCAAGGTAATCAAAGAACCACCTTCTCATTAGTATGGATGAGATCATATGAATTTTGGACACAACCCCTATTTCAACCCTATTGTATTCCTTCGGGTATGTGTCCACTAATATTTTGTAGAAAAAGAGTCTATGCTATGTCTATTCGATGAAGAAGAGTGCCATACAACACGATCATGAAAAGTAATCACTCAATAGAAGTGGATGGACAAAGCATTGGGCCACAAGAACATCAAAGACAGGTAAGTGAATTTAAATTACATATTTGTATACAACTTTTGTCTTATGTTCTAAAGAAAAAAAATAATAATATATATCCGAGCACATGAAGGGTCATGCTAAAAAAAATGTTCCTAGGACAACTTTCCTTCGGGTATTCTTGGTCACTAACCTTGTAGGAATAAAGGATGAACAATGTCTAAGGACATGGTGATTGCAACACACGATTAGGGATGGTTCAGCATTCAAACTTAAAGTGTTGAGTGACAGGAAGTGTAACACCCCAAATTTTGCACTTTTAAAAATAGATTAAAAATGATTTAATTATGTAGTTTTGTGCTCATGAAAATATAGGAAAATAAATATTTTTATCAAAATAAAATCCAATATAAGGATAGAGACATGTTTGTGCATACATGCTGGTGCATTTATATTTTTGTGATGAGTGGTTTTGACTCAAACTCAAATTGGATTCAAAACTCTGTTTGAAATGACTTTGAAATTTATTAAAAAAAAAGGGGATTATTTTTCTCCCTCTGTTTCTTCGGCCTGCTGGGCTGTTCCAGCGCTGGTCTCCTTGCGCAGTGCGCAGCCCGGACTAAACACGAGCGCCTCCATCTCCTTCTGAAGCCAGGCTTTCCTTGTTGCTTGGCTGATCGGAAGATCTCTGGACAGCGTTGCCGTCTTCTACACAATGGAAACGATGTCGTGGGCCCTGTGGAGCCAACCCGTAACCATCTCAATCTCCTCACGACGTTTGCCTTGAGTTGTGACTTGTATACATATATATATACATATATATATCAGCTGGCCGATTGTATCCTTTTTCTAAACCCTTGGAAATCTCAAGCTGCCCTAGCTTTGCGCCGCCACCATCGCAAACTCGCCGAACCGTGAAACACGACACTCGCCGCTGCTGTTGACGTCGTCTGCCTTCAAGGGATGGTGAGCTTGTGTTCTTCAATCTCACGTCTACTCAACGTCCCCGCATGCCTAGCTGCCGATCGTGCATGCATGTTCATCATGTCTAATCCATTATCTTTGTGTCAACTCAATCTATTGTGGCATTAGATCACCAATCCTCGCCAACGTGTGCAGGAATTCTCTTGCCGCCGTCCGCGCGCTGAGCCAAGCCGACCGCCGTTGTCAAGATCGTGCTCTCCACTGCAGAACGATCCTTCACCGTCTCGGTCGCTCTGGCGCTGTTTCCGTTCGCCGCCGTGCTTTGGTTAGAAATCTTACTCGATGGTTCTTTCTATCATATCTGTTCGCATATCCGGATGTAATCCTCCTGTCTTTGATCATGTACGCTAATCCTGGAGCCTTTGTACCATGCGAGGTCTCTGTCCACGTACGTGACATAACATCTATCAACGTAACTTGCTGAGATCTCCTTGTTGTCGCGGCAACTTCATCTCCGATGCCTGTGGTCCGAAGCAATCTGAGCCCGGCTCTGTTCAGCTTTAGGTCAGGGCGGTGCTCTAGTGCAGGCGTGCAGCATGTGTAGGAGCACATAGCTGCTGTTCTATCATAGAAAGATCGAGATTTAAAGGTGAGTTGTGCCTCCAATTAATTTCCTTGGTCACCACACCTTCTAGACGTGCTTACATACAACGTTCATCCTGTCTCGTCAAGCTTTCATCATCTAGCTAATTGCGGTCTTTACGTACATGCATATACATACATCATCACCAGAAAGCAAAGCATCAGACCTAGTGACCTGGTCGTGCATGCCAGTTTTGCTCTTGCTAGCTTCTTGATGACATCACGTGATGTCAAGCATTTGTTTTGTGGCCGTTTTTCTTAACAAAATTAAATCCTTAATACAATGAAAATACACCCATACACGTCCATCATCATGAGCCATCGATTCTTCAATCTGTGGTTCAGATTAGTCCAATGTCCCATTATTTCATTGATCAGTTTTTATGCTGATGACATGCGTGCTTCATCCATGCATCATCCTTGATCTAATTCGAAGCTCTTTCCATATATACCATGTCCGGTGTGCTCAGTGCTTTATTAGAATACAATACTGTCATATCATTTTTCCTAAATAAATAAAGGTTCTTGTTTTCTTTTCAAAAGTAAATCTTTCGGTAGTCATCTCTTGATCACCGTAGATCCAATTAGAGTGCATTTCACGCCTGTAGATCGTAGTGACGTGTAGAGTAGTTCTACAAGCTTTTCAAATTGTTTTTCCATTATTGGTGTACTGTTCTAATTGTAGCTTTGTTTGTCATGCATGATTGGCCCCATATGGTTGTATGTTATTGCTTGGATTCTAGTAGACCGGTGAGCTTTACATGGTGATTCGTAAGTTGTCGAACAAGAAGGAATTGTCTTGAGCTTTGGAATTAAAGAAGGGATTCTCTTGGAGCTTTGGACTTGAAGGAGCAATATTAAGGCAAGTATAGTTTTGGGATATGCTATCTTTAAACCATGATCATATGACTTGAATGATGTTTATGCAATGAACGTTAAAAACATGACTATTAGCAACATGTGGACTTGTCTCAGATTAGTCTCCTGACTTACAAAGATAACCGAGAGTGTCGCATTTGTGGCTTTAGTCAAGTACGAGGAACTTTTTTTCTAGTTTGTTAGTTGTTGCTGATCTTGGATATAGCCTAGGTTGCGTAATGGGATCATGGAGGGTTTCATTCGCCTAGCTGCTCTCAAGGACGCTAACCGATAGGTTAAGGACTTTTGAAAGACTTCATAGTGAACCCCGCCGACCTTCTAGGAAGAGGGTTAAGAGGCTCGCTACCTCGCATTTGGCAATTCACGGCTCACAAAGAAAGTGTACACCTCTGCGCAGAGTAAAATCGTATACCAGCCGTGCTCACGGTCATGAGCGGCCTTGGAACATTTGCATTAAAGATGATGACCTATGTTTGTTTAATTGTTCATAATTTATCGTTTAAGCTCTACATTATTATGTTATAGTGATCATGGTATTTTGGGTAAGATATTGCCTAGCTATTCTTGTTGAGTTCGCCATGGACTCACTCTTGCTATTCCCCCACACCTCAGGGAAGTTTAGGCTTGCGATCAACCAAATCGGTCGGTCCCCCGTGGAGTCTACCCGTAAGATCGAAGTTTTTCCGCGTTACGCTAGCCGAGGTTATATTGTTTTATATTGTGTTCGTTATATTTCTAAGCATTGTGAATTGATACTACCCTTTTTACTTGTGGCTATATGTGAGATTGACTTCCGTGGCTCACATACGGTGTATACTTGGTTTTGTCCTTAAACCGGTGTTACAAGTGGTATCAGCTCAAGTCGATCGTAGGACGCAAGCCTAGTTAGAATGGTCGCCTTCCTAAAGCTTATTTTGCTCTGAAACTATTTTTTTTTTATAACCTTGACCTCTGAATTGACTAGTTCTCAATCCTTGTTCAATTTGTCTCCTCCTTGATAGCTTCCTTTGAGCTATTATTTCTTATCACCTTGAATTTTGTTTCTTTTTGGTTTACTAAAAATTTTCAAATCTCAATTTATTCAAAGTTCGAAGACCTTTCATCAACTTCAACCTGCCTTTAGGATCTTTGCCCTTATATGA
Source organism: Hyparrhenia diplandra (assembly GCA_015847255.1). Lineage (NCBI taxonomy): Eukaryota > Viridiplantae > Streptophyta > Magnoliopsida > Poales > Poaceae > Hyparrhenia > Hyparrhenia diplandra. The sequence continues at coordinate 4,213 of JADLZK010012290.1, read as the reverse complement.
AGAAGAAAACGATAGTATCGCTAGTACAAGTCAATGGTTGAAGTGTGAGCATGTATTGTTAAGTTGAGTTGTCGTTATGCATGTGCTTAATTTGGATCTTTGTATTGAGTGCCATGATATTGTTGGCTTGCCTACAATTTCATTTAGTTCATAGGATTAAGGTATAAGGATTTAGTGTAATAAATAGTCGGGTTGGTTTTCTTCTTTCTATCCTATCCAGTTCCTTCAGAGAGTAATCTGTCTTCTTTGGCATATACCTCTGCCCTTGGTCCATCAAAAATTATGGAATAATTCTGGACAAAAGTAGACTTCCATATCTTTATCTAAGAGCAAGAATCATCTTCATATCCTATCTGGTTTGAGAGTTATAAAAATCACAAGACGATGCAACCGTGCTGTCAGAAATCTGGAACAGATTCTGTTGTGTACTGTTTTCGACCAACCTAAGTGCTGAATCTGGAGAAGTGTCTCATAAGAGAGTTGTAGAGAATTTCATGAGCTTTCCAATGGTGTAAAGTACGACCTTATTGGATAGACAGAACTGGATATATTGAGGTTTTTCTGCACTGTTGTTATTCTACTCAAGCGAGGAATTCCAGATTTCTTATTCTTGCAAATGCATGTGAATTCTTTGGATGTTATAAGGCCATTAGGATGGATGACTTACAGAGGAGAACACTTAAGTTATCCCCTGCTGACCCCATAGTAATCTTTTTTTTTTTTTTTAAGGGTAGTGCCTTAATCTCACATGCATGTTTCTCTCAACCTATCTTAAAGCCATGAGTTATGAGTTTGTCCTTTGGATTACCCATGTTCATGACCATTTATTCTTACTGTACTATCATTGTTGATCATCGGATGATTGGAACTAGAGGTCATTATATGAAGTAGGAGATTGGATAGTATGGATTAGAAAGTGATATAGTTGAACATGTTGGGATTTATAACATTGCAGTTCAGAATTGTTGAGGCAAGGAATTGTCATACCATTGATCTCAAGATGGTCATTAAGAGAAGCATAAAAGAGCCTCAGTGTGAAAAGTAAGCTAGCACAAGACAAGTGGAATAATAGTTGAAGACTATTAGAGTACCCGTTTGGAATTAGTTTAGAAAGTCACTTGGAATAACATTATGAGGATAAGCAAAGTAAGGTGAAATCACTACTCAAGGAGAGACGAAGAGTCGAAGATGGAGTATCTCTATCCCTTTGATCACCAGCTTCCGAATCTCGGGACGAGATTCATCTTAAGGGGGGTAGAATTGTAACACCCCAAATTTTGCACTTTTAAAAATAGATTAAAAATGATTTAATTATGTAGTTTTGTGCTCATGAAAATATAGGAAAATAAATATTTTATCAAAATAAAATCCAATATAAGGATAGAGACATGTTTGTGCATACATGCTGGTGCATTTATATTTTTGTGATGAGTGGTTTTGACTCAAACTCAAATTGGATTCAAAACTCTGTTTGAAATGACTTTGAAATTTATTAAAAAAAAAAGGGGATTATTTTCTCCCTCTGTTTCTTCGGCCTGCTGGGCTGTTCCAGCGCTGGTCTCCTTGCGCAGTGCGCAGCCCGGACTAAACACGAGCGCCTCCATCTCCTTCTGAAGCCAGGCTTTCCTTGTTGCTTGGCTGATCGGAAGATCTCTGGACAGCGTTGCCGTCTTCTACACAATGGAAACGATGTCGTGGGCCTCGTGGAGCCAACCCGTAACCATCTCAATCTCCCTCACGACGTTTGCCTTGAGTTGTGACTTGTATACATATATATATACATATATATATCAGCTGGCCGATTGTATCCTTTTTCTAAACCCTTGGAAATCTCAAGCTGCCCCTAGCTTTGCGCCGCCACCATCGCAAACTCGCCGAACCGTGAAACACGACACTCGCCGCTGCTGTTGACGTCGTCTGCCTTCAAGGGATGGTGAGCTTGTGTTCTTCAATCTCACGTCTACTCAACGTCCCCGCATGCCTAGCTGCCGATCGTGCATGCATGTTCATCATGTCTAATCCATTATCTTTGTGTCAACTCAATCTATTGTGGCATTAGATCACCAATCCTCGCCAACGTGTGCAGGAATTCTCTTGCCGCCGTCCGCGCGCTGAGCCAAGCCGACCGCCGTTGTCAAGATCGTGCTCTCCACTGCAGAACGATCCTTCACCGTCTCGGTCGCTCTGGCGCTGTTTCCGTTCGCCGCCGTGCTTTGGTTAGAAATCTTACTCGATGGTTCTTTCTATCATATCTGTTCGCATATCCGGATGTAATCCTCCTGTCTTTGATCATGTACGCTAATCCTGGAGCCTTTGTACCATGCGAGGTCTCTGTCCACGTACGTGACATAACATCTATCAACGTAACTTGCTGAGATCTCCTTGTTGTCGCGGCAACTTCATCTCCGATGCCTGTGGTCCGAAGCAATCTGAGCCCGGCTCTGTTCAGCTTTAGGTCAGGGCGGTGCTCTAGTGCAGGCGTGCAGCATGTGTAGGAGCACATAGCTGCTGTTCTATCATAGAAAGATCGAGATTTAAAGGTGAGTTGTGCCTCCAATTAATTTCCTTGGTCACCACACCTTCTAGACGTGCTTACATACAACGTTCATCCTGTCTCGTCAAGCTTTCATCATCTAGCTAATTGCGGTCTTTACGTACATGCATATACATACATCATCACCAGAAAGCAAAGCATCAGACCTAGTGACCTGGTCGTGCATGCCAGTTTTGCTCTTGCTAGCTTCTTGATGACATCACGTGATGTCAAGCATTTGTTTTGTGGCCGTTTTTCTTAACAAAATTAAATCCTTAATACAATGAAAATACACCCATACACGTCCATCATCATGAGCCATCGATTCTTCAATCTGTGGTTCAGATTAGTCCAATGTCCCATTATTTCATTGATCAGTTTTTATGCTGATGACATGCGTGCTTCATCCATGCATCATCCTTGATCTAATTCGAAGCTCTTTCCATATATACCATGTCCGGTGTGCTCAGTGCTTTATTAGAATACAATACTGTCATATCATTTTTCCTAAATAAATAAAGGTTCTTGTTTTTTCTTTTCAAAAGTAAATCTTTCGGTAGTCATCTCTTGATCACCGTAGATCCAATTAGAGTGCATTTCACGTCTGTGTGATCGTAGTGACGTGTAGAGTAGTTCTACAAGCTTTTCAAATTGTTTTTCCATTATTGGTGTACTGTTCTAATTGTAGCTTTGTTTGTCATGCATGATTGGCCCCATATGGTTGTATGTTATTGCTTGGATTCTAGTAGACCGGTGAGCTTTACATGGTGATTCGTGGTTGTCGAACAAGAAGGAATTGTCTTGAGCTTTGGAATTAAAGAAGGGATTCTCTTGGAGCTTTGGACTTGAAGGAGCAATATTAAGGCAAGTATAGTTTTGGGATATGCTATCTTTAAAACCATGATCATATGACTTGAATGATGTTTATGCAATGAACGTTAAACATGACTATTAGCAACATGTGGACTTGTCTCAGATTAGTCTCCGGGACTTACAAAGTATAACCGAGAGTGTCGGTTTTTTGTGGCTTTAGTCAAGTACGAGAACTTTTCTAGTTTGTTAGTTGTTGCCGATCTTGGATATAGCCTAGGTTGCGAATGGGATCATGGAGGGTTTCATTCGCCTAGCTGCCCACATGGGAAGGGTGGGTTAGGTTAAGGACTTTTGAAAGACTTCATAGTGAACCCTTGGGACCTTTCTTAGGAAGAGGGTTAAGAGGCTTGGGCTACCCCTTGAAAAGGGCAATTCACGGCTCTCACGCGAAAGTGTACACCTCTCAAGCAGTTTGAAAACTGGTATACCAGCCGTGCTCACGGTCATGAGCGGCCTTGGAACATTTGCATTAAAGATGATGACCTATGTTTGTTTAAATTGTTCATAATTTATCGCTTTAAGCTCTACATTATTATGTTATAGTGATCATGGTATTTGGGTAAGATATTGCCTTGCCATTCTTGTTGAGTTCGTCATGGACTCACTCTTGCTATTCCCCACACCTCAGGTGAAGTTTAGGCTTGCGATCAACCGGTCGGTCGGTCCCCGTGGAGTCTACCCGTAAGATCGAAGTGTTTTCCGCGTTCGCTAGCCGAGGTTATATTGTTTTATATTGTGTTCGTTATATTTCTAAGCATTGTGAATTGATACTACCCTTTTACTTGTGGCTATATGTGAGATTGACTT
>JADLZK010012289.1:0-86963 GCA_015847255.1 Hyparrhenia diplandra | reverse complement strand
TTCGATTTATAAAAAAATAAGTGTATCTTTAAATAAATTTCTAAAAAAACTATATTCAAATATCGTTTTAATAATGCTAATTATGTACTGTAAATATTGACACGTTTTGATATATATTTAGTCAAAGATGTTTAGTGCAAAAGTAAGGTGTTTCATCACGATCGACAGCACCATCTCAATTTTTTTGTTTGCTTGTTTTTGGCTTCCAACAACTCTTCCACATATTTTAAAATAAAACACCTGTGATGCTAATAATAAATGCTCTCTTCGGCTGGGGCCTGTTTAGATGATGCAGTTTTTGAAATTGTAATATCACAAAATTGTGGTTTATAGATGTGTCTTGAAATTCTATTTTTTTTATTAATTACAGGGATGACACCACTAAATATGGCTTATTCTCTTGAGGGTAGACTACTTTACCCCCTAAATTATAAAACCGGATTTTCTACTCCTTGAACTTTCCAAAACCGGTCAAATAACTCCAAGTGGTTTGGGGCAGTGGTTTTTGCTACGGTGACGGTGGTTTTGTTTTGTTTTTATTTTGACTGAATCGTTGAAAAATTATAGTAAATCATGCATAAGTCATAAAATGGAAAATTCAACTTTTTTGGATTCCACATAAATAGATCTACACAATCAACATATAATGTGGTATGTTGTAGCTATGAATTATTTCAATTAATTACATAAAACCATAGATCTAAAGCTATAGAGAAAAAAAACTTTATAGTAAAAAGTATACCATACTATATGTTCATGTAGATATACTCATGTAGAGTCTAAACAATAAGGTTTTTTATTTTATGATTTTTCTTTAATTTGCTATGATTTTTCGAGAGATTTATCAAAAAAAAACAAAAAACCGCTATCAAAAGCGCCTAGGGGTGAAGTAGTCCACTCTCAATAGTTGAGGGAGTTGAGGGGGTTATGTAGACTTTTTATACTTGTAATATCAAAATATCCCTCGCTATCAATGGAAACGCTATATATGTACCACTAAAACCATAACATCAAACTCAAGACCTAATTAAGGTGTTTGTCACAAGACAGATTGGGTCGGCCCGAGAAGGGGCCAGGGCGCCCAACCGGCCCTACCAGCCCTAAGGGGCGCCCGCGCGAGGAGGGGGTTGCCGCCGCCCCCACCTCTCTCCCTCGCTCCACGTCATCGTCGAAATAGAGTAAGATTAGGACTTTTGGTGTGAAGGAGATATTTCCAATCTATAAGGAAGTCTCCTATTATTAGAAAAAGAATAAGAGTTTGCTTGTAAAAGGTATTCCAGAAATATAAGAAAATCTTTAGAGATTACTTGAGATACAAGTCTCATAGGAGGGCTATATAAACAAGGGAGATGTAATCTTTTAGGGACAAGCAAATAAAGAAAATAATTCCCCGCTCTTGCTCCCTATCCCGTGCGCTGCCGCCCCGTCCCCTTGCCGCGCTGCCCCCGCGCTTCCCTTGCGCCGCCGCCGGCCCCAAACGTCGGCTGGGATAGTGTTACTAAGGCTCTTGTAACCGCTAGCTAGGCTATACACATGCTCCATGTTTCACCTTGTTCTATCCTCATTTGCACCTAATACTAGCCTTTCCTGGTTTTATCCTCATTTGCACTAATATTAGCCGAGGCTTCAAAATGTCATCTCACCATGCATCATGTATATACACGATGCTTGAACTAGCTTGTGACCTCTTTGTCATAACTTTTCAACGCGCGTTTGCTTCAGCTTCTATATAGTTTCAGGTGCCATCCATCTCTGTGCGAAATCTGTGAGAAAATGGCTTCTGCAACCAAGCACCAGAGAGCTGAAGCAGTTTCTGACTTAGGTAGATGATGATGATGCAAGTGGAATGTGGCTTGTCTAGTTTTACCAACTTGTGTTTTGTGGGCCGCTTGTGCATCGAAGGTGTGTTTTGGCTGCTCCTTACAAGGAGACCTTTTTATCGCCATAATATATTATCTAAATACATAGGAAAATAGAATATTAGTTTAAAATAGAGGTAGTACTAATAATAAACAAACAAATAAATAAAAGAAAAAAATGTGCACGCTTTACTCGTGATGGGCCTACTCGCGATGGAATTAGCCCAACCCATATCCCACTTTCGTCTTTCCCAAATAAAGCCGCACGCCCTATTCACGGCTGACAAGCCAAAACCGTCCACCACCAACGCAACGGCCGTCTGCAGGAGCCGCCACTTCCCCGGAGCCCGTTGCCGTCCCCACCGTGCTCGCGGCTCGCGGCTCGCCGTTGTCCTCCACGCGCGAGGCCTCCTCCTCTTCCTCCCTCTCGGCCAGGCCAGGTCCCTTCAGCCCCTAGTCTTTAGGGCCCTTCTTCTTCGCCGTCCGCCGCCGTTGCAGGAGGGGGGAAGGAGGAGGATACATCGCCATGGTGCGCTGATTTTTTCGCTGATTTTTTCGATCCCCTTCTCGATTCGACTCGTGCTAGCTAGAGATTTGTTCGCACGCCGCTTCGCATTTAGAGGTTAATTAAAATAATTATTATCTGTCTCGCGCCTGACGCTTCTGGTTTGTCATACAGGCGGGCAGGCTCCTCGCGAATCTGATTGTGATGGGCGGAACCGTGGTGGGCAGGGCAGTGCTCCAGGCCTACCGCCAGGCCCTTGTCAGTGAGTGCTCCTGCTCCTGCTCCCTCCCCTCCCTCCTGCCTTGTCAAAAACATAGGATTTCCAGGCTATTTTGACCGTACGGTGGCTTGAATCGTGAAACCATGGAGGCATTAGCGATTTGTGAGGCATTGATTGTCACTGGTTAAGAGAAAATTTGAGTCCTTTGCCCCGACTATCCTCTGTTGTTCCAGTTCTCTGATGCAAGACAAGATAGGCAGCTCAGTAATATCATTTGGAGCAGTTCCCTTTATCAAAATACAACTTACAGATCCAAAAATGCGTTCTTTTCTTAGTGCTTTCGTTCATTTTTTTCCCAATGTACATTCTAAAGCATACAATCGATACTAAAAAATAAAAATAAATATCGAGGCCACGGAATGCGGACTGTCCCTAGTCACCGGGAACGCGGTGCGGCGGCGATCCTCGTTCCGCGGGGCGTCGTCCCAAAACGCGGAACGGAACGCGCCAGGTGTCGATCACGGGGCGTGGGCGGAATGCGCGCCCCCGCCGGTCGCCCGGCCCGCCAGCGGAACGATTGCGCCGCCGCCGAATACGTGTATTGCCGCGGGATCGCCCGCCACCGCCGTGGAGCGCCTGCTCGCTTGTCCGGTGCGGGATTCGATCGGAGATGATGGATCTCGGCGGAGGGAGGGGGGAACAACGCCGGGAGAAGCCCTGTTCCACTGCGGCCGCCGGCCGCCTCTCCGCTCCGTGACTCCGTCGCGTGAAGAAGAAGAGAAGGATGAAAACAGAATTTCGTTTCACTCACAGGGGTCACTTAGGTAAAAATGCCGAGAGAGAAGTTTTCAGATTAAGGCTTAGTAGGTTTTGGAATAACCTAGGGGTCCCGATGCAAAGTGTTTGTCCTACTCCAGCCACGGCAATTCTAGCTCGTTCCCTCCATCGTTCCGGGAACATCGTCCCGAACTAATTTGGATCACGATCCAAGTTACTTTGGGACGTGCTGAAGCTGTATACTCATCGTTCCAAATAGAATTGAAAAACGACGTACCACGATCCTCGTTCCGGTTCCTCGACCCGGTCGACCCGGGAACGCGGTGACTAGGGGACTGTCAGCCTGTCACAGTTTGGGTGGTGATGATATTATGTGGTGCTGTACCAGGGTAGCCATTGTGTTTTGTGTTGGTCCTTAGATTTAGGGATATTGGCACATTGCTTGGACTGCTCTGCTGTTAAATTGCAAATTGAAGATGCAAAATTGAATTACTTTCTTTCAAATAGTTCTGCATTTGTGAACTAAGTGATGGCAAGTTCCATAATATGCCTGTTTTGACAGTTTCGCCAGTAGGATATGTTCATATGTTTCACTTTAGGAAATCGCCATGATGGCTTTCCTAGGATTGAAGGATACGTGAAGTCCCCGTGTACATGCATACAAAAGCCAATTTCATACTTTTGAAAGAAAAGCCAATTTCATACTGTCTCCATCTGTTCAGATCAAATTATTAATGCATAGCATAGCCCTTGTTCGCCTGCAAAGTATCATAACTATACAAGTAGTGTTGGGCTATGTGTTTGGAACTTTTATAGTGGAACCAGATTTTGACTGAATTGATTAGGTTCTGTGTATGATAACTGTATAAATGTGAACTTATTGATTGTTTCTGTGTATGGCAGAAAACACATCTGCACTGCTACATTAGTTACCCATATACCATATTTTTTTTGAAAAGTAATTAATCATTTCTGATTTTTCCTCTAGATGCAAACAAAACTGGAGCTGCCCAAGAAGCTATAAACGGTATTAGACGGGCTAGCAAGGCCATGACTGAGCAAGAAGCCCGGCAAATTCTTGGTATCAGTGAACAATCAACGTGGGAAGAGATTGTCCAAGTCTGACTATTTTTATGATGCGCAAAATATGTCCTGTTAGCTTTTGTTAACTCCATACTGTTAGAACCATCGGTACAAAACCACTGTCTGAGCCAGACTTAACTTCAAGTTTCCCCCTGTTTGGATACTTTGCAGAAGTACGACACAATGTTTGAGAGGAATGCCAAGAGCGGGAGCTTCTATCTCCAGTCAAAGGTTCATAGAGCGAAAGAATGCCTGGAACCTTTATATGAAAAACCTGATGTACCAAACTGAGATTGCCTGGAACGTTCGAAGTAGTATGCCTAGTTGATCGTTTTGGCAGTGCGCCCAGAGATCATCGTTCAGTTTTGAGTTGTGTGTCGGGTGCATCAGGTTGATTGGCTGTAACATAACGCAGCTTTGCTGGACCTAGAATAATGTTTAGCGAAGATACGAAATTTTGGCTGATTAGATGGTTGTGATGGGATAATTTCTGTTTTAGATAACAGGTCCCGTTCCTGCCTTGTGCTGAAATGTGGCTTTGCCCTTTACTGCGATGAAATCATCATTGTGTTGGTAGTATATTTTGATTCTTTGAGCTCAACATTTTTTCATACTACGATCAAAGGCTGCATAGGATCAACGCTCCTGGTTGCTGCGTGCTACATTTCGTTTTTTGTTTCTATTTATTTTGGTGCCAATTACTGCTCCACGATAACACTTGCTATGGGTTCAATCAAAGTATAATTATACGTTGGATATATCCTGGGCATTGTGCTTGTTTTCGCTAATAATTTTCGTGCCATGGGTATTTTCTTGAGTTTGATAGTTTATATATTAACTAGCAAAAATGCCCGTGCGTTGCAACGGGTGATGGATAAAAATATATCATTACCATCGATAACTTTAATGGCTACAAGATCTACTCTCTTTTTATGAAGTTTGTCATGATATCTTGTATGACGTTGTGTGCGTCTCAACGGCGCTTCTTCGCTCAAGTCAATCCCATTGTCCTCGACCTCAACGGATCGATCGCGACTCGTGACGCCAGCAACCCCAATGGCACATTGCCACTCCTTCGCTGCGGAGTCGCAATCCCCTCACCGTGCGCCTCGACGGATCTGGCTGCTCCATGCCAAATAGCGAATTAGGACGGAAGACGGCAAACCTCTGATCCCAGAGTCAGCATGGCACCATGGCGTCACCGTCACGCATCACCCAGCGGTATGTCTGAGTAGCGTCGTGCTTTGTCCATATCATATCGTATCCTCTAGTCAAGATTATTAGATTAAGCAAACCGGCAAGAAAACATCATGTTCGTACGTACTCGACTTGCATGCCACATGAGCCGCGTTTTTGGGACCTCCCGTATCCCGTGATGGCACCAGCCTAAAAACGGACGGCTCAGCATGATGATGTATATTGCTATTGTATTTTGGGATTTATTTTTCTAAAGGAAAACGGAAACAAAAACAAATGATGTCATCCTGATGTCATCAAGCTAGCATTTGGATTAGCTAGGATGGAGGCCATGACCGGCGATGGTGCTAGCTTCGCTAGAGTCCGATGAAAGGAACGTACATGCCTTAGTTTGCCACGGGACCAGTAATGGGAGATTGAGGGGGTAAAGGTGAGCTCACATAAGGGGTTCTCAACTTCTTATTGGTGGTAGACCGGAGAAGATACGTCTAACGCCCAGAGCTCGGTGGAGCAGCAACAACTTAATTCCTGCGATACATCGGCCGCGGGCCGCGGCGTGAGCAAAACAGAGAGCAAAAGAGGTGGTGGTAAGAGCGTCGGCACCTTCGTTACCTCGACGCCGGGCTTGGGAACATGTCTCGGAAACTCGGCGTGATCCAAATACGAGCGCAGCGAGGTGAGTCTAGGGCTTAAGGCGGCGCAGAGAGGGGAAACGGAGATGAGGAAGGGTCCTCTGATACTTGTAGTACTGGCATGTGATATCAAGGGAAAGAGGCCGAGATACGTGGGATCGCGCGGCGGCGGAGTTAGCCCGGACGAGTCCGGCTCGGTGACGAGCTGAACGTATATACGTGGGACTCACAAAGAGATCAGCGGGGTCAATAGCCTGACAAGGGCCGGACGAAATTTTGGGTGGACGACGGAAATTTTCTCGCTTTATTAATAGGTATAGATTAAAATCTTGAAGCGGGGGTTTGCAGAAGCAGAAATAATCACCCCCTCTATTTGAAAGAGGTAGGTCATGTAGATATGAACCCGGACAAGATGAACAAAAGCCTTACCCACTTCTACAACTACTGGTGTGTTCCAAGGGCTTAGATTCTGAGGTAATACCAATTTATCGACCTCATCATCGAAAAAACGGCTTCCAATTGTTCGGGAATTGTCCGCTACATGAGGGATTTTGATGGAGTAAAATAATTGATCAAGAAATTGGTAAACTTTCATATGATGGGTGGTAAAAAAACAAGAGTTTGTGCTATTGCTTAGAAAGCTTTTGAACATCTATTCTATGCGTTGGATCCTTGGAGCAGCTTTGAAATAACCTATTCACTTTTCAAAAAAAGTTGTAGCCAGAGATCGTTAACAAACTTAGCTGATGCTTGGAGCAGGTTGATGAGGCTGGAACAAATCGGGACGGACGTCAAGCGCCCGTGGCCTAATGGATAAGGCGTCTGACTTCTAATCAGGCGATTGTGGGTTCGAGTCCCACCGGGCGTGTTAAATGTTTTTACATCTTTGTTTGCCTTTATTTTTATCAAAATAAAATAAAATAAAATAAAAATCTGCTCTACGCAATAGCCTATTCTGTAACATATTTTATTTACCTTATTATTCTTTTAGTAGCAACAACGCACGATGATGACTGAAGGCGAAATCGGCTGCTAGTGCTCTCACAATGTCATGTTGCTCTCCGTGTGATGTGAGAGTGAGACAGTGCTTGCTTTTGGGTTGCTTGCCTGGAATTGTCACGCACGCCAGCACCGCTATGGCCAGCCATTTCTGCAGCCGTCGAGCTGCACCGCACGCTACCACCACCAGCATCCTCGAAGCTGCCACAGGCCCACAGCCAGCGAGGATCTCTCCCAGTCTACCTTCGTCTCCCTTGACTTCCTCCTCTCCTTTCCCTTGACCGCTCTTCTTGGTCTGCGCCTGCACGCGCCGCCGCCCGCCGCTCACAACAGCGGCCGCCGCGCCAGACGCTCACCTGCCTTTACCTGGTAATAGCAATCATCTATCTTTTGCCTTGCAATTTCTTTCTCTCTGGGTTGTGATTTGTGTGAAAAAAAACATTTTTATTTGATATGGCTGAATGCTTGTTGAATTCACCACCAAAACTTCCTATGTGGTGTCTCTTCACTTTCAAATGGGCCTTTCTAGGGCTACTGTAATTCCTAACTCAACTTCCATTTTGCATCGAAATTCACACCAGTAGCTGCTAGCTTATGTCTGACGAATCGCAGATCCCTCACATGGAACAATCTTGTGCTCACATTCTTTTAGTGTACTACTTTTGGTGTAGTCCCTCCATAGTCTCCTGCAAGAAAAACATAGAGCATTGTGTATATTAGAATCTACTAGTATCTAATCTGATTTATTAGATTGATCTGTTCTCTTTAGATCACAAGGTTCAGGCATGAATTTCTACCAGCAAGGGATCAGGAATTCCCTGGTTCTGCGTATTGTGCTAGTACTAAAAAATCGCATACATATGTTCTCTCTCTGGCTTTTTCCTGTTCCCTTGTGCATAATTTCTAAAAACTACATGTGATATGTTTCTCAGCTGTTGTGACTTCTTTGCTATAACAAGTAAATGTGACTTCCTAGTGATTGAAAACTTATATGTTACCGCATATCATTTTATTATAATGTGGGGTGAGAGAACTCATCACAAGCACTTGCATCAAGGTCATGGTTCCTCTGGGAATTCCAAGGACAAAAACCATGATAAAAGGCAGCCAAAATTTATTCCAGACAATTATAGCTCTGTCAATGAGGTAACTAGCAGTATCATTTTCTGATGCAATCTTGCTCATATTTGAAGTCTAAACAAGTTTCTCATCTGAACCTATAATCTCTCCTGTCATCCTTGATTTTTGTTGATCGAATCTGTTGAACATAAGTTAATTTAAAACAAATATATTCTTAAGCAGGGGCAGGAGTAAATACATTCCATTAGCATTTTTTAAAAAAGCAATTCATAAAAGGTCAATGAGGGCTTTGTGTGGCCGTACTACCTAAATCTTGGCACTGACAGTTTTTAAAACGATAATCTAGTATCATACAGTGTATACCTGTCAAACGGTCATAAGTCTTTGGCCACAATATCTACCAATTTGGTTTCGTGTAGTCAATCTTCAACCACCCTATTTCAACACAATATGTTTTTTGTGTTATATGCCTCTGTGTACATTTTTAAATTCATTTCATATTTGTGAAGGTTACCACTGCGCTGAGAGAAGCTGGTCTCGAGTCATCAAATCTAATTCTTTCACCAAAAGCAATGAGTGGTCAGGTAGTGTTATTTCTGCAGTCCCATCATGGCTGTTTCCTTCTACTTCATGGCTTTGTAGCAGCTTTACTTAAGAATTAAGTTCCTCCTGATTATAAAGAACTGCTTGTCTGAATTTTGCAGGCAGGCATTCCTTTAGAAGAAAATCACTGCATGCCATTAATGGCACCCCAAATCCATATGAGCAAGCTATCTCTATAATCGGGGCGAACACTGTCACCTTTTCGATGATGATAACTTAATACCATGTTTTGGATTTGGCGATGGTACACCAGTTTTTTGTTGTTTTCCCATTATGACCTGAATTTAGGAAATTGGCATGGTTCATACATGATGTGACAAGAGTTCATTCATTTTGTAGCTTCTACACATGATCACTCTGTCTTCAGCTTCTACCCAGAGAACCGACTCTGCCGTGGCTTTGAGGAGGTTCTTGCAAGGTATCGGCAAATAGTACCACATTTGAACCTTTCAGGTAACAACACCCCCTCGCGTAGATGCTGTAATAACTAATAAGTCAGAAGACCAAAATATTTCAGTTTCCAGAGAGAGCCCAGACTCTAGGATTTTGAAGTTTCTGAAGAGAAGCAGGTCCTAAGCTCCTCACAAACTACTGTGCAATAGCCTATTTGTGTAGTCCTCAAACTCATAGCGAAACATTGGTGGCCACTACCATTGCTCAGTCAGTACTGGTCTGTGGTTACGTGTTGCTTATTCCTTGGTTCAACTGTGTGCAGGACCAACTTCTTTTTTTATGCCTCTTATTTATGCAGTGATTTCTGTTGTTGAAAATAGTAATTGGCAATACCATGTCCTCGTGATCATAGCTGATGGACAGGTAACATGTTCATAATAGCATCGAAATAATTAACTAAAATTATCTACATATTTGACCTGAGCAAAAGTTGTAGGTGACTGCCGCTAATACAAATGATGGAAGATTAAGTCCACAGGAACAAGCAACTATACAAGCAATTGTTGATGCAAGGTAAAATTCAGTTCATCATGTCTTAGAACTTGGTCCTGTGGTATTACTGAAGCCTATTTGGTTGTCAGCCACTATCCTCTTTCAATAGTAATGGTTGGGGTGGGTGATGGACCATGGGATGCGATGCAGCATTTTGATGACTGTATCCCTGAAAGAGCTTTTGACAATTTCCAGGTGATTATAATTATATAATACTACTCTATGATGCTTAAATTCCAAATCATTGATGTTCCTCCACTTATAGCGGACCCCTTGCTTGCTATTGTACATGTACCTGCCACTTTTTTTACATAAACTTGCGAGCATATTCATTATTCCAAGTAAGAAGAAAAATATACAAACCTATAAATTTATTTTCTGCCATTGCATTCTGAGTAGAATAGACTTCAGTTTCTGACCTGTTGGTCTTCTGAGAATCCTATTGCTGAACTATTGCAGTTTGTGAACTTCACTGATATTATGTCAACAAGTAAGGATATGTCAAAGAAGGAGGCTGCATTTGCCCTTGCAGCTCTTATGGAAATACCTTCTCAGTATAAAGCAACTCAAGGCCTCCGACCTCCAGAGTACCTGTTTTTACTTACTGAATTAGTTTCTTGGCATTGCTGCTATTTCTTTTCCATTTGCTGATCTTGTATGTATGGTCTTATCTGAACTAATCTCCCAGAAAGCATGCACAAAGGATTGGCTCTCCTAGGATTCTTCCTCCTCCAAATAGAGTTCTTGAATATGATAATGCTGCAGCTTCACATCCTCCTCAAACTGCAAGCTCGAAGTCAACTGGTATAGGCAAAAGCACTGCCGACGAGCAGGTACTTTGGGCCAGCAGTTCCTCATTATATTTCTCAAGAGTGATGGCACATTAAAGTGTTAAACTATATCTTTGCCGCCTACAGGTATGTCCCATATGTTTAACCAATCCAAAGGACATGGCTTTTCAGTGTGGTCACCTGGTAAGTTTTCTATACACATTGCATCTCCATATGCGAAGTATCGAAGTTTGAAAGTGTGAAATGGTAAATGATTACCCATTATGACAACATATATTGCTAGTGAACTCTCCCAAATGAACTAATCTGAGAATTGAGAACTATGACTAACCTTTAAAGATAAAAATTCAATTATTTTTGAGGAGTATTAAAAGAATTCAATTAATTCCTTTGTTTGGATGAGTTATTGACAAACCTTGTTTTTCTTTTTCGCAAGACATGCAAGGAATGTGGCCCAACACTATCATCGTGCCCATTGTGTCGTGCGCCAATTACCATGCGTGTGAGGCTCTACTCTTAAGACAAGAAGGAGCAAGAACATTGGAGTGTGAGGACTTTCACTACAATCTTGAGATGTGAGCGTCGTGATAACGATGCATGTACAAAAACTTATCCGTGCCTATTCAGTAATGTTGTTGACGAGTAATTTGTATCAATCAGAAGTAAAATTCTAATGTTATCTTGTATTAGTAGCAGGGAATTTTTGTGCCCTTGTTGAATGGAATTCCACCTATTGTCCAGCAACCATAGTAAACTCCATGTGCATTTGGAAGGCACTTGTGAAATACAGAATAGATTATTCAATCTTTGGATTCTGATGTGAATCAATAGTTTGGCAAAGTTAGGGTTCTTTGTCTTCCACAAAGTTGTTGGTTTGGAATTTGAAGTCATAATTTCAATAGCGCCGATATATTTATTTATTGACACCAAACATGTTACAATGGCAATGTATCACTGGTCTTGTGATTATTTGTTTTGTCTCTACACGAAGGACAACACCTGGGAGCTAGGGGTAATGTTATGAGCATTAAACAAGAGATTGTTGTATTAACTTTTTGAGGGACAGTGCACAATAGAGGTCCATGAAAAGGTTACTTGACATGGAGATTGATACACTCATATAGAGTGAGCCTTAGACCTATCAAGGGGAAATCTTGATGGGTTCCACAGACTACATGTATCTATAATTCTCATTATGTATCCATATTTCATCTTCTCGCCAGCTGGGATTTCAGAGTCCAACTCATCCTTGGATATATCATCATTCCAGTCATCAGTATAATGCCGACATGGACTGTTAGGATGACACCAACATGGCATGAGCACAGGCCACCTGCAGTTCAATGCAGTAATATATTAGGAAAAAGTCCAAAATACTACCCTGTGTTTTCACGGAAGTCTAGATAACCCCCTAAGGAATTGTTTAGTTTATTATACTACCGTGGTTTTCTAATCCGGTGCACTTAACACATTTTGGCACTAATCTAATCCAGTTTTGGTGACGTGGTGGCTGTTTTGCAAATAATCATGCCATGTGAGCATGCTGACATGGCCAGAAATTTGCTAGCGCTATGACCGCTCCTTTGCCTTACGAGTCACGGAACGCCATTGCGACTATGGCGACCGGCGGACGGATCCAGTGCCGACTACGGCGACCGATCCAGGTGTCGACTACGTGAAATAAGCTCAGCTTAAGCTTAACTGTGACCACTATGGTTAGTACTACTTTTGTGAGCCAACATGTACCTAGGCCATTGGGTATTTGAGGGCGTGCGATTTGATTGATGTTGTTTTGTGCCAAGCCAAATAGTTGGCCGGCCAAACTTTGGTGACTGAATCCACAGCCCAAGAATCTGCCACGCATCGGCCAGAAAATGAACCATGTGTTGGCCGTGTGGGACTGGGCAAGCCAAAAAGCAGCTGTGATCCAAACTACTATCCTGCCTATGGTCAATGACTCAATGGCCAATTTTTGGCTGGTAAGGCACGGACATCAATCCAAACGAGCCCAGGGCAGCTCCTCAAGACAAGCAGCCAGCCTGAGTTAGGCTGTCTGTTTCTCTCTTTTCATGTCAAACTCTCTACATGGAGTACTGATCCCATATACTTTATCACTAAACAAGTCTCTCAATTCCCTGACCACAGTTTTTCATTCCCTAACCCACCATTTCTCCTAAGACACCAGCCACAAGGCAGTTGCCAATTTACCACGGCACCTGCACTTCGAGGGTGCCAACCTAACAGATAAAATGGCCAAATACAAAGGGTCGGTCCTAACAGATGGAAAAAGATAATTTAGGATAAAGGGCAGCTACAAACTAATGTGGATTTTCTACACTTTGTTCATAAGGGGTTACTAACATTTTGATTAGCCAGATTTACTTGATCTTCTACAAAAAAACATGTCACCCCAATCCAAATTTACTCCCCCTCTAAGGACCCAACACCGTCTGTGGGTATCTTCCCAGCAGTGCTTGCCCCATTAATGAACCAAGTCTATACAGGGTTTGTTGCTTTTGCATGATAACTTTTTTCACACAATTTTCAAAGAAATGATGTGATTTATCAGCTACCTGCAATTTAGGCTCTTGGGAAAGTATCACATTGCCTGGATGATTTCCAGGTCGATGTTTAACTGGGTGAAGCTTGACCTGCAAAA
Organism: Hyparrhenia diplandra; assembly: GCA_015847255.1. Lineage (NCBI taxonomy): Eukaryota > Viridiplantae > Streptophyta > Magnoliopsida > Poales > Poaceae > Hyparrhenia > Hyparrhenia diplandra. The sequence goes on along the minus strand of JADLZK010012289.1, from coordinate 73,613 downwards.
CAAAGTTTTTGAGGAAACCTGCAAAACAAAGTTACTAGTCAATCAGCTAAACATGATTGATTAGCCTAGATAAAACAAACAAATGCATCATACCCAGCATCGCATGATGTCCCAGATCACTGACATTGGGGCATCTGTTTTAAGAGCTAGTGGATCCACATGACTTCCTGATACTTGATACCCAGCATTTCTGATAGCGGATTGTAACATAACCATGGTTGGATTAGTGCACTTCAGCATTGCACACAAATTGTGAAGACTCACAAATAAAGGTGCCTCCAGCAATTCCTGCATGAAAACATGTGACGTGATTCATCAATCCACAAGTAGCATAAGTATCTATGGAACGATTGATCCATAGATGTGAAAATGTTTACACGTACATTTAACTTGGACCAAAAAGTAAAAACAAACATTATTTATTTCAGTGCCTGATATTGAAAGGAAAATATAATATCAGTCATCATAATTAGTGGCATTTGTGTAAAAAAGAATTAAAAGCTTGACCTTCAAGGACACTTCAGTTTAGCTCTTTTTAAGGCATTGCCTATTAGAAATTTACAACATTGTTTCAGGTGAAGAGATAAACTTCTAAGGTCCCTCACGATTTTTCTATAATCAACATGTCTTCATTTTTCTTTGAATCATTTAATTTAAAGCATATATGTGAGACAAATTCTACTATTTTTTATTTGATATGTATCTCATCTAATAGAATTTACTTCAGAAGCTAATGAAACTATTTAAAGTCACAAAAGTGATACTAGACAGTAGAGCCAGCTGACAGTAGACTCGAATCAAGAAAGAGGGTATGTGACTAGCTCCTTGTATGTGTCAGTTATATGCTTTTAAATAATGATAAAAGTAAAGGAGAGGAGCAAATATTACATTCTGACCATAATCTTTTAGATATTTTATACTACAATTTGGTGGAGAAACTGACAAGCTTGGGGAGTGGACCAGGTGCAACAAGAATAAAGAACAGGAACAAGTGATCCAGTTCATGTAGGCAGATGTTTAATAATGTTTCAGTTTCTACAGTAATATCTAACAGAGGTATACCCAGTTCAATGATGGCTCCATATGTGAGGAATAAGGGAGGAAACTGATAGAGGGATCGTCACAGATTCACATGTATAAATTGTAGGATAGGATGACAGTTCCTTTAGTTAAAATAAAATAAAACAAGATGGATTAGAAAATGATTGGTGGCACTCCTGAATAGAGCTCAACATCGCTCAAACATGTCTAAACAGTGCAAAAGTCATAAATCCTAACTGGGCCAACATCATGAAAGGCAAAACAGACTGTTCATCAACCTTTTGTTTCCTGAATCAAAATGACATATTTGATAGGCATGTGGTCATACAGCAAGAAACCTTTTGGCACCTTGGAATAGATAAATGTTTTTCATTCATCCAATAAATGACACAAACTGGTGTCCAGGCAGCAATTATGCCCATAAAAAATGTATCATATGTTATCGAAGATTTATGGAGCTTGAAGAACAGAGAGACAAGAATTATCATATTATCAAGATGGAATGTAGCTGGACAAGAATTTCCTGATCTATCTAACACCAACTTACAAGATCGATCCTTCCAATTTTCCCATCTATGTCAGTTGCACTGTGTACATCAGAAGAAAAGGGCATTACCTCTGAGACTGATGTTAGTATACCCGAAATTTTTGGATAAGCTGGATATGCTTCTCTCATAGAATGAATATTTGATAATATTGAGGTAGCCCATTTCTTGTCATGTATTGGATCACTCCAAATAGCCACATTCAGAACATACTTCAGTCACAGTAGGCAAAAATTTGGTACAGCGATGTTTCTCTCATCCTGGTTCAAATGATTATAACATTAAAAACATGCAAGGAAAATAAAAGAAGATAAGAAAGACTGCCTTTGAATTAATTCTTCCAATATTTTGCAGGTGAAATGAATTGCATCCAGTGCATTGGTAAACATGTGCCAATTTGAGTGGTGAGCTTTTTACTGTCCTAGCCGAGCTGAATATTGTAGAGGAACATTGGCAAGATATGTTATTAGATACCAAAAAAAGTACCATTATAGAGAAAAACAAAACATCTTCACCATAATGAAAAGAATGTATCAGGAAAAGACAGAAGCAGGAGACAACGTGAAAATTTGCACAAAAACCCTAATGTAGAAATCCATGTGTACTGATATTATAGGAACTATGTAGCGCTTGTGACGGATTGCATGTGACTGCAAGACAACAAGAAAAAATGTAACCGAGCTCATCATCACGAACATGTAGGAACACAAGAAATCAAGCTCAAGATAATCCATCATGGATACATATGCGGGCACAAGAAAACAATCTAAGTCTAACCTCAATGCAGTCAAGAAGAATCCTCAGCGCCACCTCTGTTTTCTCGCTCTTGGTTGTCTGGGAACACACCACTAATTGCAGCCACAAAACGGTCCAGTAAACCCTCAAATGGCATGGGTGCCAACGCCACAGCCAGCTTTGCCACGATGCTGTCTGCACAGCTCCATTGATAGTCATCGATCCGATGCTGAAGGTACCTGCATTCTGTTCTCCTTGAGGACCCATGCGCTGAGAGAGCAGTCTTTCCATGCTCCAGGTATCCCCTTCCTGACATAGGCACACCAATCACTGGTAAACAAATCTGGTAGGATTCTGATAACAAAACAGCCTGCAGGTGGATAAATATAATTTGGATAACACAATCTGGCAGATAATAATTTTTTTAGTGCAATTGACTAGTGTAAATATAATCACAAGAAAGTAGTACCTTTTCGGTGGCAGGATGCCCCTTCAGTCAAAATGGCATTCATCAACACTTTAGGACATCACAGATATTAATGAACCTTTCGATGTCTCAAGGTTCTCTGATGTAATACCGAAAAGCTCAGTACATCTGGCTTCATTCCCTTATCTATCATTTCTTGGAAAAGATCTTCAGCCTTGGCTATTTCTCCCTGGCTACAGTATCCATTTATAAGAGCTTTGTATGTATAAACATCAGGGGTAAGTCCTTTCGCTAACATCTCATCAAACAATCCCCGTGCTTCCTCTAGATATTCTGCTTTGCACTGTCCATCAATCAATACTGTGTAACATGTTACATCAGGTTCAATTTCCATATCTTCCATAGAGCTCAGCAAAACCTTATGCTTTGTTCTAAGAAAAAAGGTCCTCCTTTCCTTAGCGATGCCCTGCCACCCTTGTTGTAGGATCTCCTTTAGGTGTCCATCTAATAGCACTGTGTATGCAACTACATCAGGCTTGATTCCTAAATTTATCATTTGAACAAATAATTCACATGCTTCTTGCAACTGACCAACCTTGCAATAACCATTCATCAGTACAGTGTATACAATGACATCAGAAAGCCCTCGCTCAACCATATCGTGGGAACCATAAGCGAGCATTGTGCATATCCCTTGACTGACAATAAGCTGATATAAGCATGCTATATGAAATTACATCAGGAACAACATTCTTTTCAAGCATCATACTACATACAGTTGATGCCTCTTGAACCTTTTCATCTCTGCAGAGGCCATTTATCAATTTTGAACATGACAAATGATCCACCATATTTCCTTGTTTAGCAACTCTAAGAAAAAGTGTGTAAGCATGGTCAGTCCAGCCTGAGTGCAAATAACCACAAACCATAGAACTGTACAACACATCGATATTATCTATCCCCTTTTCTTCCACTATATTAAATAACACCTCTGCTTCGCTCAAGTTGCCTCCTCTACAAAAACCAGCAATAGTTATACCATAGGTGAGTGAATTAGGCTCCAGCCCTTGATCCATCATGTGCTCTAGAAGGTCAAATGCCTTCATAACAAGGCCATTCCTGCTATATCCACTGGACAATATGTTATATGTAACTACATCTGGTTTTATATTTGCCTTCAGCATCTGCTCAAATACCTGCCAGGCATTTTCTGTTTCTCCTTTCAGACAGTAACCGTTGATCAGGCATGTATAGTGGATTTTGTCTGGTACCAAACCTCCATCCATCATTTCGTTCAGTAGCTTAACTGCCTCATTCATGTTCCCAAGCTTGCAATAAGCATCCATAGCAATGTTATAAAGCACACCATCAAGATGGACCCCTAAATCTCTAAATTTATGGAAGTGCACAATAACTTCAGATATCATGCCAAACTTCCTGAGGCACTGTAGAAGGGAACTAACAATGTAACAATTTATCTCGATGCCATGGGATACCATGTCTTCAATATGATACCATGCCTTCTCTAGGTTACCCATTTTGCAATGACTATGAATGAGATAGCTATAGCCATATAGATCAGGGGTAGATCCATGTCTGGTCTTGATCTCCAAGACCTTTTCAGCCTCCTCCAGTTTCATTTCTTTGCAAAGTCCATCAATTACCATATTATACGCTGAAGGCTTCAATTTGAACCCTCTCTTGGGATATCTCTTGTAGAACAGCAAGTCTACTTACCATGTTATAAGCTAGATCATACTTTCCACAATCACAAAGGCCGATTATAAATGATGAGTATCCATGTACATCTAATTTCACTCCCATTTCAATCGTCCCAACCCACACTTGAATGCTTCGCCTGCCTTGTTTGCTTGAAAAAGCGACCTAGTGACTATCTTTAATGATTGAGCATCCAGTGTCAACTGAAAGCACTTCATTTGATCATAAGCTGCTACAACCATATGTGAATCACTGCTCTGAGATACAAATTTGAGCAGACAGTTGCAAGCCCAAAGCGTTGGAACAAATCCAAGCCTGCAAAGCTGACAAAACATATCTACCGCTTTCTTGTGCATCGTGGCAGGTGGTGTATGCCTTGATTAAGCAATTGACTGCATATGAGAGTACGTGAGAAGTGGCACATGTTTTTTCTCAAGTGATCAATGAGCGCTAAGATTTCAGGGCCACCACTACCAGTTCCCGAGAGAATCTCACAAAACAAGGATACCAGCATCTTCCCCTGGAATGAATGGGACAAAATTTGTATGATCTCTGAGTAGGTTGAGAAGTCATGGTGAAAACCAAGGCTACGTGTATCTTCAAAGTAGGCAAATGCAACTGCAGGTTTCTTCCTTAGACAGTGGAGTGTCTGCACAACACTGTCCGAGGTCAAAGACCGGTGGCATTTCTGGATAGGCTCATTACCAGAAGCAAAATTCAGCTTTTCATCACCGCTTGAGTCATCACACTGAACTGATGTGGCGATTACGGAGTAGGGGCAAGAAGGAACTTTCCAGGGGAAAAGCTTCCTGCGCCTGAAGCATTCAGCAGTACATTTGAGACATCGCCACAGGATCATTGGAGATATAAATCTTTCTGCTCCTCCTACGACCCATTAACCATCACTGATAAAATAAAGATATGCCTGCCTGAATAAAATAAAGATATGCCTGAATCAGAAAATAAATAGACCTAACATATAGATTTTTTTCAGAAAGCTCCCATTACTGAACAGGCAAACATATTATTTGATTTCAATGCTGATTGCATATAACGGTTAAACCTAAGAGACGATTGGTAAGGAGACAGAACTTCTTGTGAATTCATTCATGTATCTCCATATAGTAATGTTACACTAAACCAGCTAAATCAGTTAACCACCAAGAATCTTCTCCTGTAATTGAGGAGATTAAATACTTTGCTAATTTGCAGAGCCAGCTATTTCCTGCATGCACCGTTTGGACTAATTCACAGCAGAAGTCCATAAAGACCAGCCACACGAGAATTTTGTTAAGGATATGTAGACAGAGGCCGGGTGTGCAAGCAATCAAGCAAGCGATAGGTCACACGAAAGAGAGGAAGGAGGAGGGAAGAGGAGAAGGAGGAGGGCGTCGGTGCAGCGGACCTGGTGTGGAGGCGAAGGGCGGCGCGGCAGCCGTCGCTCGTCTCTTCCCGTGCGCCGGCCCTAGTCCATTTGCCGTTGGGCCATATGTGTGTGTCTCTGTCTCGTGGGCCATATGTGTCAGTGGCAGTGCATCAGGGGACATGGGATTGGCTGGACGGATAGCTCCTCTCTCAGCCTCCGCCTTCCTCCTCGGCGTCGGCGGCCATGCTGCTCCGCCTCCGCCCCCCGCTGCATCCGTCCACCGTGGCGGCCGCAACTCTCTCGTCCTTCCTCCCCTCCACTTCATTCCGCCGTCTCAGTCCCTTGCCGCGCTGGCGCCCCCGCCCGCGCCGCCGCCTCCCGCCGCCGCCGCCAAGGGTAAATAAAGCTCTTCTTCACAGCTGTGTCTCTGATGCTGTAGAGAAACGGAGAAGAGGTGCTTACTGCCAGATTTCTGCCGTTGTGCCAGGTTCGAGCGGCTTGTTGGATCCGCGCCAGGAGCGGTACGACGTCATTGTGGTCGGAGGTGGCCATGCCGGCTGCGAGGCCGCCCTTGCTTCGGCTCGCCTGGGCGCGCGCACCCTGCTTCTTACGCTCAACATTGACCGGATTGCGTGGCAGGTCAGCGCTGAGCTAGTTTTCAGTCACACTACATTTCTAGTGTTCGTTGGTGTGACGTAATAACTTAGTCCTTTGCATCAACAAACCATGCTTCTTGATTCTCTATGGTAAATATTCTAGTCAAGTTCATGGCTGAAATTATTTGAATATTGACTCTCGATGCCAGCCATATATAGCAAAAATCAAGACCCTTATATTTTTTTTTCCACTCGGGTAAACCCATTTCCATTGATTAGAACAGAAATACAAGAGTTGTTTAGAGTTTACAGAACAGTCATGTAGCAAACGATTGCTTCGCTGCGAACAAACTACCCAAATGCGTCATCGATACCAGAAAAGACCAACTTCAGACCTTAAACTGTTTTCACCTGCCAGAACCAACTAAACCAGCTACCCGAAAGCAACGATAACGTATCTAAACCTCCAACTGACCCCGAAGGAACTTACAGAAACCATTATCCTATTACAAGTGCTTGTAACAAAAGGCTGCCCGGGCAAAAGACTATGAGAGCCAAGCTTCAGGAACAACCACAGCAGAGAGGTCTTCTGATGTTGTCTGCTGTGCTCCAGGTGGACTCCATCTTCAGTCTTCCTGATCATCGTCCGAGGGGTCTTGCAGGAGTAGATGGTCAATTTGCCTAGGGGCTGCGTTTGGAAGTATGCATTCAGCTGGAGGAATTGCATTGGATTGTGAATGTCAAAGCCAACTGAATTGGAAATGGATTGCAATGCCAATACTGCTGTTTGGATGCATATGTAATAGGTTGTTGGAATCAAAGGTAGCAACCAATTCCAATTCTTGTTTGGATGCACAAACCTGTGAATTGTATGCTAGAGTTTGAACAAGATACTATGCTGTACATGTATGAAATTTCGTTTGCATAACTTTTTACATATATAATGTAATGTTTTTAAAAATATATTGTAATAATAATATTAAAATAGCAAAAAATATTCTAAAAAGTAATTAAAAACAGTGCATATATCATGGAAAAATATGAGAAAAATAATGACAACAACATGACTGCAATAATCCAACGAATAGTTTTTGTCCATCAACACATGAAACACATACTTAGGATAACAAGTTCTTAAACCCTGAATAATACAACTGATAGTTTTTGTCCATCACAACATGAAACACCTACTTAGGATAAAAGTTCTCAAGAACTAAATAATAACCATACAGTACAACCCTCAATGGCCATTCTTTTAGTTCAGCAACAAGAGCCATTCCTTCCTCTACGACCCTCAATGGCCATTCTTTTAGTTCAGCAACAAGAGTCATTCCTTCCTCTTTTAGTACAACCCTCAATGGCCATACAAGTACTTCCTGAGCGTAGGATGGCCCATTTTTTTTTGCTAAACCAAAAGTTCTCTCTACAACATTTCTAGCACGAGAATGACGCAAAGTTATATAACTCTTTGGAAGTTTTAGGCTGCTGTTGACTTGAAGCCCACTCTTTCAAGTGGTACCGAGTGGATCTGAATGGAGCTAGAAATCCGAGTCCATTGGTGTATCCAAAGATCAACTAAATAATATTTTCCTATTGGCAAGCAATCGAAAGTTAGTAGAACTCTACCAAGAAGCAAATAAAAGAAATAAAATACCAAGACAAAGAGCCGTACCCTTAGGTACAACAAATCCATCTTGGCGACTCATTGCATCACGTAGAACTCTACCATCACAGGCGAGCCCTCCCAGCCAGGTAATACATATAAGAATTTCATGTTCCAAATAACCACGGCTAGCATGTTAGTGGTGATCTGTTGCTTTCTGTTCCTATATCTCCCTTGGTCAACCGTAGGCACACACACATCAACATGACACCCATCCAAATAGCCCAAGTGCATTGCCAAACCACTTCCATTTGTAATCATCGGTGGTTGAATAGAAGGATCGTGAAGCTTAACGAACTCCGCACTTAGAGATAGAATGGCAATCAACACATCGAAAAGTGCCTCTTGATAGTCTCTAAAGAACGCTTGTAATCTGAACGAAGCAACCTTAATTTTAGACCATGTCCAACTACTAGCAAGAACATAGCAACCTTTTCTTCCACACTAACATATACGCTGTCACGCAGACCACACTTTTCTCGCAATATAGCACACAAATCATGGAAGTTTCTTTTAGTCAAACGCAACTTATCATAGCATGTAACATCAGACCGATCATACATCTCCTTAAGCAAATACTTCCTATAATTGTGCAGCTGCTCATCACTGCTAAAGCACCCTACACCCCTTGGTGCCCTCTGTGAACTAAGATATGCAAGCCCAAGAACCATTGACTCAAAGTATAGTTTTGTCAACACAATCCTTCTCTTCTTTCTTCTTTCATTTTCCTCAGTTATATAAGAAATCAACTCGAGATCTGACATAATATAGCTACAATGCACACACACTGTTCATAACCATTATGACATACAATGAAGACACAATCAAACAACAAATAGGGATATGCATAATATACCTTCAATCGTCCAGACCAGCAACCCAATGCTTGGTGAAGTAAGCTGAAACTTGCAAGAAAAGAGAGTTTTAGGGTTTCCATGTGTGCTGCAAATTAGTTTAGAATATAATTAAGTTGTCTCCAAGAACCAGCTTGAGCAATAATTAGAAATCAAGAAAAATCCCCACTTGGTGCTCAGAATGCACAGCCTGATGGCTGAACGTGCGGCACCTCTAGCTAGAAAGTGACAAGCTCAAGAATCGAACAAAACAGCACACGCACAAAGACTTGCTCTTCTAACGAGGTGAAGAAATTTCTACGAACAAACAAAATAGAAATCAGGGTCGGGTCTGCACCACGGCACCGAGAGAAATCAATCGAAGAAAAATAAATAGCCGCTGCCTGGGACTGCACAGGAATCGAGCTGCAACAGCTGAGCGGGGTCTGCACCGCACGGCTTGAATCTGGCATCGAAGGAACTATACCGACGAACGGGATCTGCAACAGCTACACAAAAATCGATCTGGGAAACACAGGAGAGATTGGGAGAGAGATGGTGTAGGAGGAAGAAGGGGAGAGGGAGGAGGAAGAAGGGGAGATGGTGTACCTGCGGCGGAGGGGGCAGGGTCGGGCGGCGGGGGGCGGCGGGCGGCAGCGCCCTTCGAGGCCCGCCCGTCCGCACGCCGCTGCAGAGTCGGAGGGAGGCGCTCGTTCTTTCTTTTTTCCGTGACCCTGTCGAACCGGTACGCGGGAGGGAGGCGGGGGATTAAGATGTCGAGCGATACCGAGCGGGAGGGCTCGGAATTGTTGGGCGGGCGCGCACGAAGGGGTCGAATATTTTCGCGGCATTGGCCGCTGCGTTTCCGTCCGCGAATGCACAAGCCGTCCAAACAATTGAATTGTGTCCCCTCCAATGCCAATTCACAATTCCTGCTCTGAATACGTACTTCCCAAACGCAGCCTAGAGGTTTGTTTGGCGAACACCTCTTTGCAATTTTCAGCATAAGATTTGCACTATCCACCCAAATCTCCTTGTCATTATCATCATACAAACCTGACCAATATGTCATATAAGAATGAGCATGACAGAAAATAGTGATAGGGTTATCCATTAATATCTTGTCAAAGACTGCTCTATTTCTACACTTCCAAATTGCCCAACAAAAGGCTCCAATTCCTAGTGCATAAAAAGGAGTTTCCACCAGGAAGCCAAAACTTACACCAATCCCAGCACTGTGTAATGTTTTGTGGGATATTATTTGCCCCTATACTATTGGCAATAATGGACCAAATAACTTTGGCAACAGGGCATGTAAAGAATAAATGATCTACAGTTTCTTCGTTGCAACAGAAAGCACAACTGGTGTCACCAGTCCATTTTCTTCTAGCCATATTATCCTTAGTAAGAACAGCATCATTTGTAATTTGCCAAAGAAAAATTTTGATTTTCTCAGGAATTTTGCTTTTCCAAATTGATTTGTGATATTGACCAGAGCTGGAAACAGTAAGAACTTCATACAAGGACTTTACAGTGAATTTATTTTTCTTAGATAATTTCCAGAAAACCAAATCAACAGAAGAGTTAAAGCAAAAGGTATTCATATCCTGAATGATTTTAATCCAATCCTCTTTTAAACTATCAAACAACCATCTTCTAAATGTAACTTGATGCCCATTTCTAACCTCCCAGACTGAAATATTCTTGTTCTCAGCCAAAGAGAACAACGTGGGATAGTTAGTACTCAAAGGTTCTGAATAAAGCCAAGGGTCCTGCCAAAATCTTGTTAAATCCCCTTTATTGCTTTTAACCCTACCATATAAGTAGCAATCTTTAATCTTTAACAAGTCATGCCACATTGGAGAATCATTTAACCTGTGATTAACCTCATGAATGGATCAAGACCCTTATATGAAGAATTGATCCATCAAACCCTGTAGTATAGGAATTGAGCAATGTGAAATGTGAAATCTCTCATGCGATAGCATGTTAAACAGCACAAATTATGTTCCAAGGTATGAATGCATGATAGAAACTGAAGAGATGAATTATGATAAAGTATGCTGCATATCTTAGTATATGCTATAGCATAGTAGAGTATTACAAGTGTGATTCTGCTTCCTAACTCATTTTCTTCCCTATCCAGCCTTGTAACCCTGCCGTTGGTGGGCCTGCAAAGTCTCAACTTGTCCACGAGGTAGATGCCCTTGGTGGTGAAATTGGAAAAATTGCTGATAGGTACAAGTTCAGATGTCTTGTTGTCTGGGAGAGTAGATTTCTCTACAAGTCAAATGGCTGAGAGTTCAGACTTTGATTACTTGTTAATCAACAAAGACACCTTAGCATACTCATTGCATCTTCTTCTGATAGGTGCTACCTGCAAAAGCGTGTACTGAACAGCTCAAAAGGCCCTGCTGTACGTGCACTGCGTGCTCAGACTGATAAGAGAGAGTATGCAATAGAAATGAAGAATGTTGTGGAAAGGTCAGTGTCTTCTAAGTTGCTTTAGTCATAAGTTGCTAATTTTTACTTGGATTTGTACTTTTGTCTGGCACCTCTAAAAGTAGTTAATGTTACATAAATTCTGAATATGCTTCATTTTGCTGATCTCATTTAAGTTATGTTAATGTTAACTTGATCACTATTTCAGAGCTTCTTAGGTTGCACTCACAAAATTGTGATCTTCTTTAGTTTAAAAACCTTAAATTTCAAACATGTCACCTTCACAATTTGGCATGTGGTGTTGTTACTGGATTAAGACCATGGTTCTGCATGACTAGTCTTAAGTCCTCAATGTAGTAAAATAAACTCTCAAGGTCTAGATAAATATTTTAATCTTCTGACATAAGAGTTTAGCTGTTCTTTCTGCCTTCCAAATAAGTGAATAGAGTTTAACTTTTGTCATGCTATGCTGATGTTTACTGTTGTTGGTTGCATGTAATTTATTGTGATAGATTTCACATTGCTTATTGACTATTCCATGTACTATGCTTCAGCACAGAGAATCTTTTCATTAGAGAAGCAATGGCTACAGATGTTTTGATTGGAAAAATGACAGCATTGAGGGTGTTCGTACTTTCTTTGGCATGGACTTTTACGCACCATCTGTTGTACTTACCACGGAACATTCATGAGTGGTAAGATTTGGGTTGGTAGGACATCAATGCCTGCTGGGCGAGCTGGAGAGTCAGCTTCTCATGGACTTACTGAAAACTTGCAGCTTCTGGGTTTTGAAACTGACCGCTTAAAACCGTACACCACCACGAATTGATCGCAGGACAGTTGATTTTTCTGGATTGGAACCCCAGCATGGTGATGAAGAGGTATATAGTACACAACAACAGAGTTTTCCCCACTTACATTGAGAAATGCAGATTCAATAATGGAATAGCTTTTCATGGTTGGTCTTTTTATTCATTTTGTTTTATGCTGCATATTTGAGTGTTAAAGCAAAGAATAAGATTAGTACTTTCAAATTAAATGCTGCAATTCTGTATCATCAGCTATTCCGTCTGGTTCAATAGTTCTTGTCGCTTTGGACATTGACACCCTCTCCAAAATATAACTTTGTCTATGATTTTTTATTTTTTTATTATTACAGCATATACAGTAATACAAAAAAAAAAATAGCTAATATTTTAGTTTCTTAAAGTACTTTGCAATACTAATCTATATATGTTGTCTTATTATCTTCAAACTAAATATTTGAAAAGTTTTTGATAGTCAAATTTCTAAAGTTTTGAACTATTGTCCAAACCGATAAGAATTATGGAGCCGGAGGGAGCAGCTAGATATAGCAACACCATTCTTTTGAAATGATCCAATTGTACTGGTTTGTCTCTAATTAGTCATTAATAGGCATGCATTTATAGTTTATAAATCTTATAAGAAAGTATGCCATGAACTGAGTGTTCCTTGCATGTCTAAAATCAAAAAGAAGCCTTAATTATTTTTAGAATGTAGGGCTTGCCAGGATGGTTAAGCTTGAAATTCAAGTTGCTTTTGTGTTACACTTTGTTTGGGGGATAAAAAGGATGGTTACTCTTGAAACAGGTAGGTTGGTTTAGTTTTGATCCTGAATTTCACATTGAAAGAGAACAGATGTGCTGCTATCTAACACGAACTACAAAAGAGACACACCAAATTGTTATAGACAACTTAGATGAAACACCAACTTATGGTGGCTGGGTTGAAGCAAAGGGACCAAGATATTGCCCGGCGATTGAAGATAAGGTACTGTATAATGGACCTTGTTGGTTTGTTACATGGCAATCTTCTTTATTTTGATTATTGAATTGTCAACTAAACTTGTAATTTTCTTGCAAAAATTAAGTACTATACCTACAACGACTTGTGTACCTACTGACCAAGGTCTTTGTTGCAGATTGTAAGGTTCAAAGATAAAGAGTCTCATCAGATCTTTCTTGAACCTGAGGGTAGAAATGTTCCTGAACTATATCTACAGGTATGTTCCTCCTTCCCTATCTCCATTCATGATTCTCCCCTTTTTCTTTGGTCAACATTAGCATATATTGTATTTCTTTTCTGTTTGTCCCCATCTGTATGTGAAAGTAATGTCTGTGTACTATTGCTCAACCAAACCCTTCTTTTTCTTTAGATGAGAAACCTACTACTTATGATCATTTATATATCTTTATTAGGGCTTTTCTACTGGGCTTCCTGAGAGATTGCAATTGCCCCTTGTGTGAACTATACCAGGGCTGGAGAACTGTCTCATGCTAAGGCCTGCATATGCAGTTGAATATGACTACTTGCCTGCATATCAATGCTCAAGATCACTTATGACAAAGAAGTTTGAGGGTTTATTCTTCTCTGGCCAGATAAATGGAACAACGGGATATGAAGAAGCTGCAGCTCAGGTTTATTCATTGTTCTTGTTCTGTTCTTAATGAGTTAATTGCAGTTCGTATGGTTGTTCGACTAGATTTGCTGGATCCTAAGCTTTGCTGATTCTTGTATATAGGGTATAATTTCTGGGATCAATGCAGCTAGGCATTCTGATGGGAAATCATTAATTATTCTTGAAAGGGAAAGCAGTTATATAGGAACTCTTATTGATGATCTTGTTACAAAAGATCTTAGAGAGCCCTATCGCATGCTAACAAGGTATGGAATTTCAGTATAAAACATTTTTTATTATTGATGCTTAAATAGCTGATGCTGAAAAATAGTTTTATTCCTACAGTATATAGTAAACCTGAGCAGTGTTATGTAATATTTGTGTTCTTTAGTTAATAATTGAGTTTATCTTTTAAGAGGAAGTAGTAGATGCACAACTGGACAAGAGTATATTGTTACACATATGCATAAAAGTCAATCTCATCCCTCAGATCCAATATGAATGGTACAAGTGAGAGGTGGGAATTCCTTCATCCTCTTGTCCAGCTTTTAACTGGACTAGATCCAGTTAAGCCTAAGATGGGATGAGAGAACTCCTACCTCAACTCTGGGCAACTTGGATCTGAGGAATTCAATAATGTTAGTGATTGTGAATTCCTGTAGGCTACAGATACACATGGTTTTATTTTGGTAACACAAAATTGCATGCTGAGTTCTTTGAATTTTATTCCCTATAATTCAATATGACTTCTGTGTTCATAAATTTTTTTACTTTTCCCCTTTTCTTTCTTTTTGCGGGGCATTTATGGATATCCAGCCGCTCAGAACACCGGCTATTGCTTCGAAAGATAATGCTGATAGTCGTTTAACCCCTTTGGGACGAGAGATTGGTTTAATAGATGATAGACGCTGGGAGCTTTATCAGTCAAAGCAAGCCCGCATTAAGCAAGAAAAAAACGGTTGAAATCTACAAAAAGTTCCAGGTGAGCATCATATATTTTCTTAGCTAATGAATATGGCATACCTTTGACATACTGCACCATTCATATTATTAGATGTCCTAGGATGCTTGCATTCACACTTTTAGATTTTGATTTATCATGAAATTACATAAATAGATATATAATCACATTTAAGAGTTTTGATAACATATAATTAAAAAGATAAATGGTCATATAAATTTATTGAAGAAAGTTGATGTCTTAATTGACAAGTAAGAAAGGAGGGAGGCGACGCGATTTTTTATACATTAGTGGCCAATATTTAATAGGTTGACTGCACATGTACTGAGAATCATGTGTTTTGATTGTAGTTAGTATATAAAATGCTGTTAGCATGTCATTACACTTCACACGCTCCAGCTCCAATGTTCTGGTATCAGGTGGTAAATTTGCTGCTGAAGTTACTGCAGTATCCAACCAACCTGTAAAGGATTCATCTACACTTGAAGCCATACTAAAAGAAGCCACATGTACAATATAAGCTCCTTGATAAGTATGGATGTGGAAACGAAAATTTATCTCGAATTGAGAAGGAATGTGTAGAGATTGATATCAAGTATGAAGGTTTCATCGCGACGACAACAGAGTCAATTACATCAGGTAATTTTCTTATGGTTCTGCGATTTTGTTGTGGAGTAGATTGAGGGAAGTTGAACTGCTAGAACAATGGAGCATAATCATTCATGATGTCCAACAGTGACTCATTATGCATGAGGTCATTTGTTTTTGTTAGACTAGCGCCTATGGGCTGGCCATATGGGCCTGGGCGCCCACACCAGTTGGCTGAGCTGCCTCTAGGGATTATGTGGTAGATGATCAGGAATAGGCAAGGATCATCATTGATTGGGTGTTTCTATAAACCCTTCAGGATCCTTGCCTATATATGTACTCCATTCAATGTATCATCAATTTCCCAAGACCTATCTGCTCTCAGTTTTGTCTATTTAATTGAAAAGGCAGCTAACTCTCTGTTGTTTCTCTCTCTCTCTCTGTTAAGATTGTAAGCCAAGAACACAGGAAACTTCCTGAAGATTTGGATTACCACTCAATGACAAATCTATCACTTGAAGCTCGTGAGAAACTTTCCAAGGTAAGTGTACATGGCACCTTATGAAAAATAACCTGCAACTGACATGCTCAGCAGTTGTCCATTTATTTTGAACATTTTTTGTTGAATTCTTAAGAACTAATTATGAATTTCAACTAGGCCACATCTTTTCTGAGACTTGGTGTCATGTGCAAACACTAGGTCAAAGTAAAGACCATATAGAAGAGAAGATGATAACGTGACATGTTATTCCTTTGTAATAATGTAGATTGGGAGCCAATTTTGTGGCTCATTTTATCTAAATTGTACCCTGTGATTCATTTGTAGGTGCGCCCGCAAACAATAGGTCAAGCTAGCAGAATTGGTGGTGTGAGCCCAGCAGACATGACAGTTCTCCTCATTTGGATGGAGAGCAGCCGACGCATGGCTGAGCACAGGAGACAGCAAGAGCAGCTGAGATCAGCTGCAGTCGAGGTGGATGGTTCTTCAGAGGAGGTGGTCCATGCCAGCACTGCATCATCCGGCTGACTCAGGCAACTGAACTAGGAACAACAATTCGGTGAGGCATCCAGGGATGCTGCACGTTTTTTGGTAGAACTATACACGAGGCGCAAATGTATCTATTACTTTTTGACGACCTGTGGCATTTCATGTTGTGCGTTATTGCCTAGCAATATGTGTGCATGTGGCTTAGGAAAACTAGTAGAATATAGTTGGTAATTGCAGTTGTAGAGTTTTCAGTGGTATACAATAAGAGAGCAGATTGTAAAGAATGGCAACAACCGTAATGGAGATCTCTCTTTGTTCATCTGTGTAACAAGGCTTCAGAAAAATACTGTTACATGGAACTGGGACTGGGAGATGATATGTCTGCATATATCTAGCTGCATCATGTGAGTGTACGTGGTAAAGAAGAGAACGCAAGTACATTTGGGGCCTCTGCTCCTTGGTCGCCCTAATACTGGGAGGAACTATACGCTGAAAAAAAATACTCAGAAGCATGTTAAAGCATTACTTTCTGATCTACTAATGGATGTTCTTATCTTATTTGTTCATGTTTTTTTTTTTGAGAAAATGTTCATGTCTTGTTCTGAATAGTGTTCAAGTTCAATGGAGAGTTCCAGCATCGCGCAGTCCGTTCAGAGACGTCTCTCCATCTGTTGTTCTGGTGCAGCACGCTGGAGTGATAGACGACCAGCCCAGTGTGTGCATGCGTCGTCTCTCAGCTCAGTGATCCACAGCGAACATAGGGGATGTTTGGTTCATGACACAAATTGCCATGCCTAACCTTAAGTAGTTGCCACATGTGTGGCTTGCCATAATGTGTGGCAAAAAAACCCTGTTTGGTTTGTAACTAAGGTTAGGCAAAAAAGTGTGGCAGCTGTTTGGATTACTACCACACAAACATGACAAAGTTGTGGCATGTGTTTGGTTTGCAACCACAAATAAGTGAAAAATACCTCAATGCCATTAGTAATAAACACCCATTTGTCACAGGATAATCATTTTAATGATAATAAAAAAGTAACCAACATATATTACAAGCCAATAAGGTTTAGATTCAAATATTAATTACAATATAGGAGGTTTAAGCCAAGGAGGTTTGGATCCCAATATTAATTACAAAATCATCAGCCAACTAAAACTCGGATCAGTGCCATAGAGCTAACATCCACACTTGGATCAATACCACACAACTAAAATCATGACTGGGATCAGTACCACATAGACAGGTTCCTGGGCATACCACAAAATCACATAGCTAACATCCTAAGCCATCAGCCATCACCACAACCAAAATAATCACACAGCCAAGTTCCTGGGCATGCCACAAAATATGAACGACCAACCTCACAAGCTAAGCTTCATAGGTTAATGCCTTCCTTCTCACATAAAAATTTGAACACCCGGGCATGCGGAGTAGCATCACTTTGCATTACACAACCAACCACGCTTACCTTTATTCTCCTTGGTAGATAAGTGTTCACCAACAAGAACCCTCTGATCCGGTGTCATTGGGACTGCCTCTAATTTCGCCATAATGCCGCATGAGGATCACTAAGTTGTGTGTGACAGAACCTCCTAATTACTGGGCCCACCTGCACCTGTCATTGTCCCAGAGACCTCTGACAGCTATGCAGATGTACCCAATAACTTAAGAAGCCTGTCGAGTGTCATTGGAAACCCCGATTACACCTCATACCAGGATCAACAAAGGAGTAGCTACAACATTACAACATTTGTTACAAAAATATAGATCAGAGTGCGTAAGAATAGTAACATTAGTTTTATAAAATGTGAGTAAGTTACATTTGAGTAAACTTAACTTAATTGCGGAAGTAGAACAGAACTATAGAGGATAACTAGATCATGTCGAGCCCACCGACATAACCTCCTTAGCGTAAAGACGAGTCGGACTGCAACAACAAGGGTCAAAGAACCCCGAGTACGGGAGTACTCAACAAGACTTAACCGACTAAAGAAAATAGGAGAAGACTCGGAATGCGAATGCTATAGGAATTAAGGTAAGGTTTTAGCAAGATCAAGGACTCGTTTTGCATAAAAGCTTACTAAGAGTAGATCCTTACTTTCAAGGTTTTATTTCAAGTTTAGTAAATCATATCATCTAAGTGATCCTACACTAAAGCAACCACTTCTCATTCAAACCATCATTATTACTAGCCTCAAGGTTCCATATCTTAACTACGATGAAAGGGCGAGAGGATCGGGTCTCCTTCACCGAGAAGCAACGGCGATCCGCGAATCGATTCAAAACCCAGCTGGGGATTCCCTTCCACACGATATATGTAGCACCGAAGCTTGCATATATCAACCATCTCCCAGTTCGTCCAAAACGGGAACGAGGCCTGCGCCACCCGAGAATACAGTACGCCTCCAACCTGGGACTTTAACCCACTGAGGGTATCTTGTACTCCCGCCATCTCTCCACTCCCAGTGCGTGGTTGCCATTCCCGATTTGGCACACCCCCGAGATCAGGCTTACCAAAGCATGTGGTTGGTACTTGTTTCGACTTATCTGGGGTGACAACCAGATAATCGTGCCTTTGACCCAACGGTCTCCGGCGCAACATGCGTTCAACAGTCCCGATAACACTCAATCCGATCAACGAACGGTGCTTAACCGACACAGCCGGAAACACTACACAGAGACTCCATTCTCAGTGCAAGTTACCCGACCGGTCTCAGATTAACCATTAAACCTCTCATTACCACTACTAGGGTGTTCTCTTTTTCCAAAGCATAACCGTAAAGAGCAAAGATAAAACCTATATCTCGCGAATGGTGAAACCACCCTTCGACTTCTACCGAAGTCTAAACATTGCTAAGCATAACAGATATCGACCTATTCATACTAGTGGGGTATCATTTGGAAATAACTGGAATTCAAGGTAGTCATGCAACAACGGTTGTAATCAACTCCTATTCACTTAATGCAACAAATTATCATCATAAGTGATATAAAGCTTTTGAAAACATCAAGGAAGGGTTTGAATGCATCCGGGGCTTGCCTGTGTTGCAGGTAAAAGTCAGATTCCGAAGTTGGACCACCCACTTCACACTGACACCAACACCTCGGGTGGATTCACCTTCTCCAAAGATTCTTCAACACGATCCGACTCACTCTCGTATGCTCTACACGTAGATAATGATGCATGACTTAGCATGATGGAATGGTAAACATGATGCTCGATGAATGCATGAAATGATAAACAACTTGAGTACAACTAAACAACTTGAGTACAACTTTCCTTCACGATAAAGTTGCAACCCAACAAAACCAACTTGTTGAACTACTCTATAAGATATCATCACCATTGCCTAAGGAGTTCTCAAGAACCATTTGAAGTGGTATGATCCATGATTCACAAAAAGCAACCCAAAAATCACACAAAGCCTAAGTTATTAACCACTAAACACTAAATACTTAATCTTATCTAATAAAACAAATAAAGCACAAAATAATAAATAAAATAAACATCTCAAAAATGACTCCAAACTTTTCATACAAGTAGGACATAGCATAAAACAACACCAAATAAAATTTTATGAATTTTGGAAATATATTTTATTTTCTAAAAACCATGGAAGATGCATTTTTCAATTAAAGAATGTATTTTTAAATCATGCAAGAACTACTCAAAATCAAAGTTTCAAATTTTTAGTGGATAGACAACATCATAAGAAGTCCCTACAAAAAGTTTCAGAATTTTTGGAGCACTACTCGAATTTCTATGAAATTCACAAAATCGAACACTATTCATCATAAAGGAAATTGATAAAACAATTTATAAATGAAAACCCACTGGACGAAACTGGCCCGGCTCGCCCACGACCGCCAGACGGCCCAAGACGCCAAGCAGGCCGGCCCAACACGAAACAGGCGGCCCAAATGACCGCCCGCGCGTTGACCACGTCGGCCGGCGGCCGATCGGCGAAAAACTCGCCGGCGACAAGGTTTCCTACGACACGGCTTGGCTCTACGGACTCAACGACGACACAAGATCGATCTAGGCTACTAAGGTGGCGGCAAACAGATGCGGGCATGCTCGCCGGCGGACATGGCGGACGCGGGGCGGCGCGCCGGACGGCGGAGAGGCTCACCGGAGCTCTCCCCGCCACGACAAGGACGGCAAACGCTACAAAGACATTCAGCGACCTAGAACCCTCACTAAAAACGAACCGAGTCGGGCTAACTCGAGTAAGAGCTCGCGCGGGGCGGAGCGGCAACACGGAAAGCCCGGCGACGGCGTTCCGGCGGCGCGCGGTGCGACAAAGGGCCAACCGAGGGCATGGGCATGACTAGTAGCTCACCGCGGATACGGGCTCGCTACCGGTTGGGTCGGGGTTGAGGCGAAGGTGGATTGACGGCGACGACAGGGTGATTCCGGCGCCGACCGGCAGGCAAGGATGGCGTTCCGGCGTGTCTAGACTCCGGCCAAAACAGACGAGCGCATCACAACCACAACATCGAGGCGACGTTAAATCACTAGCTGATTTTCCTTTTAGCTCACCATAACCGGGACGACGGCGAGGTGGTTCGCGGCAGACGTCGGCCGACGGCCGTGAAGAAGACGCTGGCGCCCGCGGCACAAAGGCGGTGCGGGGGGTCTGCGGGCTGGCTCAACGGGTTAAGCGCAAGGATGTGACGAGCTCGACCGCGGCGCTCAATTGCGGTGGTTAGGGCTTGCTAGTGGCGTATGCAAGGCGGCGGAGCGTAAGACCGATGGCGGCGCGCAAGAAGCGGATAAGGACGTGGGACGCCGGTTTTCCTTTCTAGAGACGGGCGACGCGAAGCGGTGCAAGGACACGAGGGGCTTCGCCACGACACGTCACAAGCGTGAGGTGGCGTTCGTGGCGGCCGGAAACGACGAAAGGACGACGACGCCGACGCCGGCAAGCAAAATGCTGCGTGGCGTTGCTCTCCCTCCCTTCCCCAATTTATTGTAGCACCCAAACCCTAACCTCGAATTTTCAAAATTACTCCCACAATTTGAACTGCACTCAAAAAATCTCCAAGAATGAAATTTGCTCAACTTTTCAAGATCTACACATTTCATAATAGAAACATCTTCAAAATCGGCCTCGAAATAGGACTTCTTGAAAAGGGGACAAAAAGATCTGAATTTGAATTCAAAATTACTTTTAAAATCATATAAAAACTTGAAAAACTTTGTACATAAAAATGTACACAAAGAAAAACTCTACAAACCACCTTTTGAAAGATTTGTCAAATTTGTCTTAAATTGGGAGCAATTGAAAAGGGGTAAAAAAGAGGACATGAAAATTAGGGTTTTTGAAAATCCAATTCAAACTTGAATTTAATAAACTTTCAAACCATCAAATCATAAATATAAAACAAGCACCCAAACACATAGTTAGGATCAAATACATGTGATCAAAATAAATTCACACTAACCCTAAAACACATACAATTGCTAAATAAATAAACTTATTTTAATTAATGCATTTAAAGTTATCCAACCATGCATGCTTTGCAATGCATATGATGACATGTTTAAAATTTTAATTGTGTATTAACATCCGATGTTACACTATGGCATTGAGGAGGGGCAAAGGCAGCAAGTGTTTCCCCGAAGTGACTTCATTGTAAATGAGAATTTCATCGCGGAATTTGCAAAACGGCTTTTTTTGGCTTCTTTGTTGGTGAGTTCTTGGCTCTAGGATGCTTCCTTCTAGCTTCGTTGTTGCCGGAAGAAGTGTTGTCAACCGCTACATGACTAGCCGGAGTTGGCAAAGTGTCTCGAATCCTCGCCTTCTAGATCTTCGGGCTCGTGTAGGTATTGAGGTCAAACAATCCCCTTGAGTCATCACTATCTGATCCATCATCAGTTTCCATGCATGTGTTCTGGTCCATAGCCAAAGATCCATCAGCATTGGATCCCATGAATAGTTCTCTCATCTCATAGAAGAACTTGATAGGCTTAGAAAGCAGGCGCCTTGCTCTGTCCCGCATTCATGGGACAAGTCAAATTCAGTTTATATTCAAAGGCAAATAAGAACAAGGCTAATAATATAGTCCACTTGTAATGCGTTTTCTCAAAGAGTTTCTTGGTTATGTCTAAGTAAGTTGTAACCTTAGCGACTCATTTCTCCTCTCTCTTGTTCTTTCTCTCCTCTCTCTTCTACTTTCTCTCCTCTATTTCAGCATTTAGATGGCTTACACAGCCTGCAATATATTTATACTTAGGCCTTGTTTAGATTGCTAAAATTTCTAACCTTTTGTATGCGTGCACACTGTAGCACGTTTCGTTTGTTTGTGGTAAAAATATTATCCTACCATAGAGTAATTAGGCTCAAAAGAATCGTCTCGCAATGTAAATCTAAACCGTGTAATTAGTTATTTTTTTTACCTACATTTAATACTCCAAACATATGTCTTTTGGTGTATTAAATGTGATGTGATGGAGAGAGTGGGGGAAAAAGATTAGAAATTTTAGCAATCTAAACAAGGCGTTACTCTGAGTATGGAGAGGTGCAGACTAGGGTCGATTATATATGAAAACCGTTGCCGCCGTACGGAGCACCAAGCAAGCTGCACTTGCAATACTGAAAATCTTCGAATTAGTTAATTAGTTAATTATCCCAAATGTCGATCGTTCCATACCTGATTGTACACAATACCCCATAGGACAGACATCATATATTAATCTACTATAGGCGCCTGCATGATGTATCGTTGTCTAGTAACCCAAGAAAAGGTGTGTCGCCGTCTCGTCCCATGGATGAATTTTCTTGTCCTCCGGACGGTACGTCGGTACGGTGTGTGTGCACTCACTCTATCGCGTCAGTTTCATTCAGCACACATCCAGCCGCACTGCACGTATAGATAGCTTGATAGCTTCGTGGCTTTCCGCGACCGGCCGACCCCGTCGACAGGCTTTGTCGCGCTCGCTTTCAAAAAAATGGAGTTGACGGGCAACCGAGACTGTTCTATGGCCGACGATGTTGCGTGTCGCTGTCCATGTACGAATCGGTACCATCTGAGGAAGGCACATCTGACGGCTCCATGGGAATGCATGCTGGAGGAACGCAAGAGATCTTTCTGTGGATTTGATTTGATTTGATTATATATATACATCCTCCTCCTGTTATAGTATTTTTAAGACAACTTATAAGAAAGAGTATTTCCTAATCAGACACTATCATCAACTTGAAGTATTTGTTGTAAAGTTGAGTTTTGTTATCCAGAATACATTATATTTGACGACAAATTTTGACTGCTAGAATACATTATATTATAGGACAGAGAGTATGGACTAATGTCCTTTTAAAACTGCAAAGAACTTGCCTAGGCAGCAATTGCAATGCGGCAATTCCAAGCTACTCCCTCCACCTTAAAGCAGTTCTGGAGAAGAACATTATACTAATTGTCTTATTAAATGTGTTATTGTAAAAATAAATAAGCCACTATGTAAAAGTTCTTTAATGATAAAAATAAGTCATAATAAAATAAATAATATCTATACAAATTAAATAATAAGGTGAATAGTCAGACAAGATTTTTAAAAGTTACAAGGGTCGCCCTATTAGTTTAAACTTAATTATCAGCTCGCTTTCTCTGTCATAGTATAATGTTCTTCTCCCACATAGTACAATGTTTTTATCTAAAAAAACAAAATGATCAGCCGTTTTATGCATTGCAGAAACCATTAGCCGAATATGGCTGGCGCAAGTATTTTGGGATTGAGCAGTAGACAGCTACAGATAGCTGCTTGCTTTGCTTGTGTGCGCGCTGTGTAGAAAAACTGTAGTGGATAGAGAGATGAGCTGTTGTTGTTTGGCTATTGTGCTGCATGCGCAGCTAGCTGTGCTGACACTGACAGCAGGGTATACTGCTACATAGCTGCGCGCATGTTTCCTCATGAACTACTCTAACATCGTCATGATAAAGCCTACCGAACGGGACGTACGTTAGGGAAAAAAAGAGACTGGGAACTGCATATATAATATTTCGGCTGTTTTAAGTTGTAGGCCGTTTTAGCTTTTCTAGATATTTATTTTTTTTACTATGCATAATTAAATGTACAAAAATCAATGTATCAAGAAAAGGTAGAGTGAACTATAATTTAAAATCGAAAGGGTATTTAAAAGCGTAGGATATTGAATAGAACTTCGTCCATCTCTCAAAAAAAATTACGACTAGATAAGTAGGAGTAGTATATTTTTGCCTTTTCCACATAGAATCGTCAAATTATGTATATATCCTATATATATCTATCATTCCTCCATAGGATATTCTTATTACCGATCGTCTCCTTTCTACTGCCTTTCACTGAATATCTAATATAGATGCATATGCTTCCAATAATTCATATCACAGTAAGAGATATCTGCGACAACTGATTGCCACGACTGATGCAGATATGGATACATAAAATCATGTTAACAAGGTTTGTAATTCATCTTACTACGTATATTTATGCTCCAAAGCCATGCGCATACAGTCTCACAAGCACACAGTATAGGCTGCAGAAGTATATACCCCCACTCTCAGCTAGTTCGCTAACATCAATCGATCATGTTCATGCCATTATAAGCATATATACTATATAGAGCACATAAAATGGAAATTAAACAACACCACTACAGGAAACTCGAATTTCATTGAGTGCCAAAATCAAATGTTTGCAGTAGATTGGCGACTTAACGCAGATACTCATATTTTTTGTATTTATTTATTTCAAATTTAGTGAAACCATTGCTCACAGAGGTGTACATGCATGTTTTCATCATATATATAGGAAGAGAGTGCACGTACGTGTATATATATGAGTGTTTATATGGCTACACCTATGATTTGCAAAAAAAAAAAAAAAAAAAAAAAGGTATCAATATAGAGAAGTAATGATTTGTTGAACCAGATGATTCATCACCCCTCCAAATCCTCAAATATAATAATATTTTTAGGCAAAAATATAACAATTTTGAATATACGAACAAACTTAATTACAGCCAGTAATTATGTCTTTCCACATGCATAGCAATGGCCAATTGATCATATTGTATAAATATATTGTCACAAAAATCCAATACTAATAGATCTGAAGTACATGTAGAAGAAGACTCAAATTGAGAGATTTTTGTGAATGACTCGAAATACCTAATCCCAAAGACCATGCAAAAATATACTTCCTCTGTTCCAAACTGTAGTTCACTTTGACTTTTCTAGATACATTGATTTTGCTATGCACCTAGTTATACACTATGTCTAGATATATAGTAAAACAAATGAATCTAGAAAAGCCAAAATGTGAACTACAATTTAAAACGGAAAAAGTACCATAATATCCTGACACTTTAAGAAACGTAACACACCATGGCATGGAGGAACCGACGATCGTCTCACCTACCTCTGCTTTTCGTTTGCAGCTGGTCCTGGAGCATGCACACACTCATGACTCATCACTCATCAGCATATGAGGCTACAGACAAGGACACCCAGCGCCGAAAGATGCCTGCGCCACCATCGCCATCCGCCGTTTACGTGCTCCACCTGCTCGCCTGGCAGAGCAAAGTCGGAGCGCCTCACACGGGACAATCCGCGCCATCGTCCTTGTCGTCCATGGACTCATCGGCGGCGGCACCGGGGGCACGACGATAGCGCGGCAAAGCGGGCACGTCGCGTGGAGCCGCAGCCACGCGCCGACGCAGTCGGCGTGGAAACGGTGCCCGCACCGTGGGAGGAGGCGCGCCGAGTCGCCGTCGCGGAGCTCCACGATGCACACCGCGCACTCAGGGACCTTTTTCCCATCTTCGCCGGCGCCGGCACTGGAGTAGACGTACACGGGCAGCGCGGACGCCACGTCATCCACCGGCTGCAGGCCGAGGTCCTTGCTGCTGCGCCGCGGGCGGGATGCCCACGCCCACGGGGAGGCCACGGGCAGCGACGCGGATGACGACGCATCGTCGTCGTCGGAGGCGTCGGCAACGGACGGCCCCCGTTTCCCGGAGAAGTACCGCCAGAAGAAGAAGAAGATGAGCAGGATCATGAGCACGTTGATGCCCACGACGCAGGCCATCAGCACCGGTCCGTGCGGCGCCCAGTGGCTGTTCGTGGCCTCCTCCACCGCCGGCGCCGACGCCGCGGCCGGCGGGCTAAGGCTGCCGCTCCCGACCGTGGACATGGTGGTTTCTGCGCCGACGAGAAGGTGTTGCACAACCCAAACAGAAGAGACTGGGTGCCAACGTTGTGCATAAACCACGGTACTTGAAACGGATTTGTTTAAGAAATCGTCAAACGCGTCTTCGCAATAAGAAGATGATCAAGTTTACAAATCGAATTGGGAAGAAAAAGATCACAAAGATCGATCTCTACGAAGAAAGCAACCGCAATAAACGAGAGAGATATGAAGGAGAGAGGAAAAAGACAGCAAACAAGAATGTTGCAAAATGAGGAAGGTGGCGTGGAGGAAAGCCGGAGAGAGGTTTATAGAAGGTAGAACCGGGGAGGTATAGTAGCGTACGTTGGCTATTCTGGCCTCTTAATTGGGGTGTGCAATGGCGCTGAGCTGGTTGACTAAATGCCAATATGGTGTTGCTGGGGTGTAATTCCCACGTATGAATCCCTATGCTCGATTGGCCACATATGTATCTGAAATTAATCACACTGTTGATCTATTTATCTAAATAAGATAGTAATTTTGTAGGGTCATATTTGTACATATAATTAATAGATTTGTTGGAAAAAAGAGCCAAGATCATTCCACGCCCGACCCTCGCGTCGTCTCCACGGGAGGCGATTCGGGGCTCCCGCCCTACGCCCAACCTCCCTTCCCACCGCCCACGTGGCCGCCGCTGCCGCGCCTCCCGCCGCCGGCGGCGGCGGCCCCTCCTCCTCCCCCTACCTTCCTACTCCATCCCCCCCCCCTTCCCTCCACCTCCCCCAGGCCTCCAACTCTTCGTCGGCGGCGGTGCCGGAACGCCGGCGGCCGCCGGCCATCCGCGCCGGATCCGGCATCCTCGCGAGATCAAGGCCCCCGCGGCGGATCTGGGGGCCGTGGCCGGGCGGCTGCAGCGCCCAGCTAGGGGCTTACGGGCGGCGCCCGGCGGGCAGCGCGACCTTTGCCGGTCGGCGGCCTAGGCCGGCCAGGCATGGAGGCGCGGCAGGCCGCGAGGCGGCAGGCCATGGCGTGGTGTCGGCGCCGGGATCCCGTCCACGGTGCTGTGGGTGCAGCAGTGGTCTTGCGGTGACCTCCTCTCGCGTCGTCGTGCGGCCGCCCGTGCGCAAGCGTTGTCTGTGTGTCGCGGGAAGGAGGTGAGGAGGCTCCACCGTGTGCTTGTCTTCTTCTTGGCCCAGATCCGACGCTTTGGTGGCCGGGTCCATGGGTGCTCCGGTGGTCTACAGAGGTTCCCCGGTGAGCGAACTCCCGCGGTCGAGCCGTCAGTGGAAACCGGAGCGCCGGGAGGTCGAGGCAGTCTGTGGGGGCTCCCGGTGAGAGCGACGGCTTCGCCGGTACGTGCTCCCGAGGTAGAGCCGCCTGCGGAGGCCGCGGCCGTATTCAAGACGAAGACGATGACGAAGACGAAGATGGCGCTGGCGTGAGGCCGGTGGACGCCCAAGCAGTGGGGTGATTGCTGGTTTTTCGGCATGTCGTCTTGTCAGCGGGGGTGACGACGCAGCTTTGCGGCTGCGGCACAGCCGGCGCGTTGATGCCCCTCTGGCGAGGTCTCGCGGGGGCGGCGCGCAGCGGCGGCGGTGGTGATGTCTAGGAATCTGGGCCGATGTCTGAAACTGGGGTCTTTTGGGCGAAAGCCTGGCGACGGCGACGCCTGCGGGCGCCGTTTTCCCTGATGGGGGCGTCGCGTCCCTACTGTCTCCACGGGTGAGAACTCGGTCCGTTTGGACGAGCGACGGCGGCGTTTTCAACGTCGTACCCTTGCAGAAGGCGTTGCTGTGGAATTAGACTAGGCTAGGTTCTCCGGACTTATATTTGTGGGGTTGTCGTTTCTCTCTGTTGCTTGGTGTGCTTCTTTTACCCCTGTAGTGGTCTGCTGCAGGCGGACGCGCCCCTCGCGCGTGTTGTTGTAAACTCTATCTCTCTTATTATAATCAAAGCCGGGAAACCGGATCTTTCAAAAAAAAAATAGATTTGTTGAGCTCATATTACTTTATACATTGTCGTGTATCGTCTATGAAAGGTAGAGGGTTGGAGGTTGCCTATCTCTTACTTTTTCTTGAGCCTTTCACCCGTTTTTCATTAAAAGGTTGGCTATCTCTTCATACTTGATGCACTGCACCATATCTGCGAATGAATGTGACAGAGCTTGCGGCATTTTGTTTATTTTCTTTGGTCGTGTCAAGGTGCACGTGCGCACAACAACCAAATATTGTGTGTAAATGAATGGTACTATGTGGTGGGACTCGTTTTTCTCCCTAGCATAATGATCTATACTAGATGCTAATTGATTAAAATTGTTTGATTGATGTCATACAAAATATGGAATTCCAATGGCAAAGGTCTACATCACCCACAAGGGCCACAACTATGGGGGTGAACTACTTAACCCTCGAACTATGAAATTGTCGGTTCTACCCTCCCCTGAACTATAAAAAACCGGTTAAATTATGCCTTAAAGAGGTTTCATATGGTGGTTTCCTATGGTAACCGTGGTATGGGTTTTGTCTTTTTTTTTGGTAGAATCTTTGAATGATCACAAGAAATCACGAAAAAAATAATAAAATGAAAAGTCCAATTTTGATGGACTCCACATGAGTATATCTTTACATTGAATATATAATATGGTATGCTTTACGTACAAAGTTTTTGTTATTAGTTGTTCTAATTAATTACAAAAAAGTATATATCTAAATCTACAACAAAACCTTTACACTAAGGTGATATTATATGATCACTCACGTGGAGTCCAAAAAATTAGATTTTCTATTTATGATTTTTAATTTATTATAATAATTTTTAAAAATTCAACTGAAATAAATAAATTTAAAGGAAAAACACAAAACCACGGTATTGTAGCAATCCCATGGTTACTTTTCGAATACCACAATTGTTTTAGTAAAACCACTATACAAAAAACGGCTTCGGGGGGTAATTTGACGGTTTTTCACTGTCGGGGGTAGAAACAGTTGGTTTCATAGTTTGGGGGTTAAGTAGTCCACCACACATAGTTTTCAATATGAAAACAACAAAAATGTAATATAAATTTGATACAAAATGTGTGATGACGTGTATAATAATCACCCATTTTGTGAAATGTCTGATGTATAATAAGCAGTGATTTATTATATAATCATAAATAACACATGTGCTATTCGATAACTTCAATGTGTAGGTACATCCAGATATAATACTGAACAAAAGTTTTAGTGGCACGTAACTAGTGAATGTGATTACTGAACACTACTACTGCATGATATGGTCCAGTAGCGATCAGTAGTTCGCATCAGTTGTTTTTCTTTTTTGGTCAGTAGCCGGAGTAGTTGCAGTTGTAGCAGTTGTTTTGCTGAACTCGATTGCTTGTTTTCTTTGCAGCTGTAGCTCAGCGGTAACAATGACAGCGACAGCATGTGTCGAATTTACCTTGTTATTTTTACTCAATCTTGTAAAAGGCTTTGCATGCTTTTTTATTAAAAAGGAAATATTTCAAATACCAAGGGGTGCCATTAACATTTTCAATCTTCTAAGGGCAAACCCGCTTCACTTTTTCGCTAGCTTATTACTCTTTTATTTAATTACACATTATAACGCAGACGCTCACAACACGCACACACACTCACCTTTCTGAACACACGTGCGCAAAACCCTACCCTTATGAGCACGTTCGAAGGACCGAGCCAAAGAAATCTTGAAATACTTGTCGACGGGGGCGTCACATACCACTTAATGCATAGCACCGAAAAAAAATTCTGAATAATCGGCGATAATGTGTCACACCCAAAGATTTGAACTTTGTATGTGAACCTCCAACCAATGCCCTTTGTCATTGTGCCATGAGTCCCTTGACCGCTAGCTTATTACTCGTTGTACAAGACAACCAAGGTGCTTATTAGGCTATCCGCACGGGTGCTGTAAAAACTTCCTCCGATACACGTATAGCGGAAATTTCGCCGCACCAGCGATCTGCGGTGCTACCTTTTCCTCCCGTTCCAACTCGCGGGCGGGTATTACGGGCGTCCCGAGGGGCATACCGGAAGAGCAACGTGGCGTGGGGCCGCCCTCCCAAAACGCTTTCGCAACCACCCCGGCCCCACGCTCCAACGCCCAAGAGCGGCGTCGCCCTGCCGTCGCCGCGGCGCTGCCTCGCCGCGGTAGCTCCGCCCTGCCAAGGCCGCCTCAAATCCTTCTTCCTCCCTTCCTCTAGCCGCGGAATCGGCCACGCGGCCGCGTCCCCCGCCTCGCCGGTGGTGGTGCCGTCGTCAATTCTACGTTGACGCCATGGCCGAGGCGGGGCCCTCGTGCCGTGGCAGCGCTCCGTCCGTCCGTGCCCCGCGAGCCACGAAGGTGCTTGTCGGACCACCGTCGCGATCTCGCGGCGGGAGCTCCATCTTGGGAGCTCTGGGAGGGATCTGCGCCCGGTCACCGAGCCGCCCACTTGTTGCGGAGGAGGGAGGGCCGGTCCATACTGCGAGATGTGGCCGGCTGACCCCATGGCAGCGCCGCCTCTGCGGTCCTTGCGCGCCGCAGCAGGCTGGCGGGTGCGCCTGGAAAGCGCGCCTAAGCGGCCTCGGTGCCATGAGCACGCCGGCTTGCCCGGCTTGCCGCTGCCCGCTGCTTGCCCGTCCGCTTGCTCGGCGAGGCCGCGCCCGGCGGAGGATGCCGAGGAAGCGGCTCTGCGTCTTTAGCGTCGCGGTGGATGGGAGAAAAAAAGCCTGACGTATGGGACCCATGAGAGTAGAAAGTATGAGTTACGGTTTGTGTCGCTGCAAAGAAAACGCAAAAAAAACATGTAGGACCCATGGTGCGGGTGGGGTAGAGTATGAGTTTAAAGTTTCGAAGGGTGCGGTCGGTCTTAGCACCCACCGCATGCATCATCTTTCCAGCCTGGTACTTCATCCATACTGCAGATGTGGCCGGGCTGCCGACTTGTTGCAAAGAGGCTAGCGCACAACCGGTTTTATTCTTTATCCTCTGATTTTGTTTCCGAGTTGGACGCCCACCCGTTAAATTATTGGGAGTACATACTCCATCCGTCCTAAAAAGAGTGTTCTGATTTTGTTTCCGAAGTTGGACTTGTCATGAACCAGAATTGGGCCAGCCCGAGTGGCTAATTGGGCCAAACGCGCCGCCGCCGCCCGAGGGGCGGGGGCGCCACGGGCGCGCAGCGAGGGGCGGCCCCCCGCCGCCGTTCCCCTCTCTCATGCGACTCGAGTTTGCTTCGCTTTCAAGTTAGGATTATCTTAGGTAATTTTTTGGTGTGCAAGGGGCTATCTCATCTATAAGAGAGACCCTTATTAGGAAAATAATAAAATAGGAAATTGCTTGTAAAAGATATCCCAATAGTATAAGGGAACCTTATAGAGATTGCTTAGATTACAAGTCCCACTAGTCGGGCTATATAAGCAAGAGGCATGTAATCTCTAGGGGATAAGCAAGCAAATAAAAAATATCCTTCGCCTTGAGTCTCCCCACAACCGCCGCCGCTGCCCTGCCCCCGCGCCGCCCTTTCCGCCGCCGCCCTGCGGCCCCGGCGCCCGACCGCCCCCGCCACGCCACCGCCTCCCCCACGGCTCCTCCCCTCCACCTCGTTGCTCGAGCTGCTGCCCGTCACCGCCGGCGAGAAGGCGCAGCCCCGTCACGCCATCTCGGAAGCGAAGGTCGACGAACACGTGTCAATTCCGGCCCAATCTGGCCGAATCGACCGTGGTATCCGGAGACCGGGACGATTCCACCACCAATGGCTTCGAGATGACGGAGTTCACCGTGGCACTCAAGGCGGCTCCTCGGCGACAAGCTGCGCCGGATCGGCGGCGCCGGCGACATGGAGGCCGTCTTCGTCGCGAGTATGCGTCGCATCAACTCGAGGACCCCGCGAGAGCGGCGATCAAGCCGAGGACAGCACCGCGGCAGCCGCCGCCGCTGGCACGAGGGCCGGCCCTAGGCGCGGCCACGGCCGCCCCCTCCCGCAACGGATCTTGACGTCGGCTCCGACCACTGCCATCCTCCAGGCGAGGAGGAAGATGACGCCGTACATGGCCCGGCCCGTCATCGACGTCATCCTCGGCGGCACCGCAGCACCGGCTGCCCTCTCCTCTCCACCGACACCTGCGACCCGCGCGGGGACTCCCAGCGAGATGGCGTCACCCGCGGCGCCCTGCTCCCTTCCCGGCGCCACCGCGGCGCCCGGCAGACCCGTGCTGCCACCGGCGGCGGCACACCCTCCTCGCTCGTCACGCCTGCAAGTCCGGGAGTTCGACGGAACCGACCCCGACCTCTCTGATTCGCAAGGGAGCTCTTCTTTGAGCTCAACTTGGACATCGACCCGGACTACTACGTGAGTTACGTTGCCTTCCATCTCACGGTCTTCTTGCCGCATGCGGTACATCGACTGTTCAAGAAGAAGTCCCCGCTTTCGAGTGGGACGAGTTCACTAGGCGCTGCGACATCACCGGCCCGCCCCAACACCTCGGCGTCATGGGAGCATATCGCCCCTCCTCCCGAGGGCAAGGCTGACGACTACATCAACGCCTTCGAGGTCTATGCTTCACGCATGGATTTTGAGGGACAGCGCCACCACGTCAGCCTCTTCGTCGAAGGCTTGCGCACCTCGCTGCGAACGGCACTCGAATGGTTCGAGCCCCGTTCGATGGAGGAGGCCATCGACCTCGCCCGCCAGTACAACGACGACGAGCCGGACGACGCCGAGCCGGGCGCCGGCAACGGCGCTGGCAACGCCGGCCACCACGGCTACACCGGCAACATCGACGACGACATCATGGCCGTCCTGGTTGACCGCATACCAGGCCAGCAGCGTCTCGCTGTTGCTATGGACGACATCGACGGCCTGACGTCGAACGACATGATCACGGAGCTGCACCTGGCCACGACAACCAACAAGGAGCTCGGGGTCATCTCCAATGCCATCGAGCTGCGGGCTACAGCGCCAGAGTAGAGCCTCCACTATGGCATCATGAGGTACTTCCACCGCTACTACATCTCTGCTGCTTCAGAGCTTCTCCAGGACTTCATGCTGGGGGAGAACGTCCCGCTGCATGGCGTAGCAGTGGGCTTCCACCTCCCCAATCGTCCCAGGGAGGATCAGGCGTTCCCGGCAAGCGTCCTTCTTCTCCAGCCGCGCCCCGATGAGCGGATTGAGGGTGCCACCGTCCTCCTCTTCGACAACAACGGCGGCGTCTTCTTCCGCGTTGGGAACGTCACCATCGGTGCAGCATGGACACGGGGAGATCCAGGGGGCGCCCGTGAGCACGCCCGGCGACCTCCTCTCGGCTGCCTCCTCGACTTCACCTCCCTCGCCGCCCACGTCGATCCATCCGCGTCTACTGCAGGCAGCTCCATGCTAAAGTGACGAGTGCCGGCGACCTACACCTACGTCTCCTCCGCCGACCCGCCCGGATGATCGGCATGCGGGACCCTCGGCGCCTCTGTCATGCGTCGTGCATGGGCGGAACGTCCTTCCATCTGGCCCGCTGTGCTTCAAGTTCAGCATCTACCGGCGACCTCCACCTCGACTTCTCCTTCGCCCGACAAGGGCGCCCGTGTGCGCGCGATGACAACGACAAGTCGCGGTCCTCTCGTCTTCTACCGGGCCTGGGTAGTCACCTCCCCGATCGGTCGCCCCTTCGCCCCTCACGTGGTGGGTTGGGCGGCACGTGGGACGCGCCGCCTCGTCGAACGGTGGGGAAATGTCATGAACGAGTGGGCCAGGCTGAGAGTGGCTAATTGGGCCAAACGCGACGGCCGCCCGGCCCAGGAGGGGCGAGCCGCGGCGCGGCGGAGGGGCCGGCCCCTGCCGCCGCCATTTCCCCTCTCTCGTGCGACTCGAGTTTGCTTCGCTTTCAAGTTAGGATTATCTTAGGTAGTTTTTGGTGTGCAAGGGGCTATCTCATCTATAAGGGAGACCCTTATTAGGAAATAATAAAATAGAAAATTGTTTGTAAAAGGTATCTCAGTAGTATAAGGGAACCTTATAGAGATTGCTTAGATTACAAGTCCCACTAGTCGGGCTATATAAGCAAGAGGCATGTAATCTCTAGGGGATAAGCAAGCAAATAAAAAAATATCCTTCGCCTTCGGTCTCCCGCAACCGCCGCCGCCGCCCCTGCCTCGCGCCGCGCCCCCGCTGCCCGCCGCCGCGCCGCCGCCCGGCCCCGGCGTGCGGCCGCCGGCCGCCACCGCCTCCCCCCGGCTCCTCCCCCCCCACCTCGTTGCTCGAGTTCTTTGCCCGTCGCCGCCGGCGAAAAGTTCTTGCCCGTGCGCCATCTTAGAAGCTTCGAAGGTCGACGAACACGTGTCAATTCTGGCCCAATCTAGCCGGAATCGACATGGACGCCCACCCGTTAAATTATTGGGAGTACATACTCCCTCCGTCCCTAAAAAGAGTGTTATTTAGGTTTTCCAACATCTCGTTTAACCATCTGTCTTATTTAAAAATTTTGTAAAAATATTATTTATTCTGTTATGACTTATTTTATTACAAGTGATACTTTGATAATGATTTATTTATTTTTTAATTTATATAAAATTTTTGAATAAGACGAACTGTCAAACATAAAGTCTAAAAAAAATCTAAAACGATATTATTTTTTGAGACGAAGGGAGTACATTTGTCCTCATGCGACCTCCCATCATTATTCCACATCCCTAATATTTCGTTGCTGTACTTGTACGTTAAGAAATCATTTATGACGATCTATACAAAAAAAAAAAAAATTCCGTACCTGCACGTAGCTTTCGTGCCTTCGGCGCTTCCGCGACCGCTTCGTCACATGCATCCGCTTAGGAAAAAAATATATAGGCGGAGCGTTGAAGATTCGATAGTTTCATCATGCTTTTAGTATGATCTCGATCATTTTCTTCCGCGACCACTACTGAACGCTAATGCGTGTCGCTGTCTCTGTACCTACAGGTACGATCTGAGGAAGGTACATGTACGAGGGACCCACATCCAACAAGGCGATCGACAAGTTTCGGCAAACTTGATATGATAATGAAGTGACAGGAATATTTTGGAACCTTTTGATAGGCAGACTACCTAGGAATTTCGGCCGCAACTGTTTTAAGCAAGACAGTAGTACTGTAGTTAGCAGACTCGTGTGTTTAGAGCCCAAAATTTCTTTCCAAATTCCACTACGCAAAAAAGAAGATTCTCCATCACATCAAAATACCGGCACATGTATCGAGTACTAAATGTAGGTAAAAAAATAAAATAATTACACAGTTTAGATGTACATTGCGGGACGATTGAGCCTAGTTACGCCA
Organism: Hyparrhenia diplandra; assembly: GCA_015847255.1. NCBI lineage: Eukaryota > Viridiplantae > Streptophyta > Magnoliopsida > Poales > Poaceae > Hyparrhenia > Hyparrhenia diplandra. Next base: position 37,842 of record JADLZK010012289.1, on the reverse strand, counting down.
TGGTAGGATAATATTTACCACTAACAAACGAAACGTCTTCTACAGTGTATGATGTGACATGCATGTCCCATCCGTCCAAAATTTGGGTGCTAAACACACCTGCATTCATTCAGCTGCTAGGAAGCAAAGCGACTCTAAAATGGTGCAGAGCAAGGCGATTCAAAATTTAACCAAATTTATATAAAACATAAACTAATACTCCATTCTAAACTATGTCACTTTAAGAATCTTAGAATATGTCAAAAAAAAAAAAGAATCTTAGAGAGTCAAGACATCTCCAATTTGACCAAAATTATAGAGGATCACGAAAAATTTGTGACATCAAATAGACATGCTATGAAAGTATTGTCAATAAAGAATCTAACGATACTTAGTTTGTATCATAAATTTTATTATGTTATCATATAAATTTGGTCAAACTTAATATGCTTTAACTCTCCAAGATTCTTGGAATGACTTATAATTTTAGATGAATGAAGTATTTATCATAGTAAGAACTATATAAATATTATTAGATTAGTCATTAAATGTCTTTTTAGTATACTTATATGAGTCATTTACGCTGATACTTTTTCCTATGAACTTAGTCAAATTTTACTTAATGAACCACGTGGCAATAGCAATACTATCAATGAAAAATTATATTGATATTTCATGGCTAAGATAATATATATTCAACCACGTAGCATTAGCAATATTATCGATGAAAAATTATATTGATATGGTTTTATATTTCCAAACTCAACGACTTAAAAGTTATTCATATTGACCCAAACTTTTTTAAAATAGCTTTTAATAGTGACACGACGGAGTACATTTTTATGTACCTTCGTTTATAGTTTAATAGGAAGATGGGACCACTACTACACATTACTCATCACAGACCTCCACGTCATTAGTTTCACCTCTCGACAATTAAAGAGGGTAGTGATGAGGTAGGTTGTTGCCGCTAGTGGACAATGTCTTTGAAGACGGTCATTGTGGTCCTATCCTTTTGACAGATGAACTGTGGTAATAATAGTACTCCCTCTGTCTCAAAAAAATATGCAATTCTCGCTTTTTTAAGAAGTTTATTTTCAAATTATCGACAATTATATATTAAAATGTATAAATATTTATACTAAGTAATTAGTATTATCGGAAAGATCTTTAAGTCTAGTTTTTTAATAAATTTATTTGGAGATATAAATGTTGCACGTATTTTCTACAAATGTGGTCAAAGTTGAGAAAGTTTGACCGACACGCTTCCCATAGTTGCATGTTTTCAGACGGAGGGAGTACAAGTTTCAACTTTTATGATGATTTTGCTCATGATGAATCCAAAATGGTCATAGAAAAGTCACTTCTATGATGATTTTTTTTCACTTCATCATACAACTATGTGACGATTTTCATTTCTATAGTAGAAAAAAATATTGTCATGGAAAGCATCATAGGAAATACCACGGGTTTCATCATAGAATCGCCCGCAACTGTCTTCACTTGCTAATTTGTGATGATCTTACTGCACAACCGTGTGACGAACGGGACTTCGTCATTGAAGCGGCTACACTTCTGAGATATATTTTTGAATTGTGGCTTTCTGCACTTTGTCGAAGAGTCTCGATGTGTACCTGTGCGAACCTTCTCCATCCGACGTGTACATGTGGGACCTCCAGTTACTCATTCATGACGCTTGTCATTCGTCATAAAGACTCTGCTTCGTTTCCATGACCCTCTGTCTCGTCATTTCATCATAAAGTCTTCGCTCTATTTCTTCCTATGGTTACTCATCCGACATGTCCCTTAGGGACCCACCTATGGGGCCCTGTAGTTACTCATGTGTGACGCTTGTTATTTCTTGTTATTTCTTCATGAAGTCTCTGCTCATCATTTCTCCCTGTTGTTACTACCTTTGGGACCCACCATCACTCATCCTTTGACAATAATAATGCCACTTTGTCATAAAGTGTGCAACTTTTATATTATATTCTTTATATTCTTCATAATATTATTATTTCTAAAACAGTGTGGTATACCTAGTAGGAGTCTAACACGGAACCTGGACCAAAGAATGAAATGTCTTTAATTTACCACTTCGCTAGGTACATGGGTGTGTTGGATCTCTTTTGGGGTTTCGAAGAAGCTATTTCTGTTTGGATGCCCTGTAGGTTGACCTAAATTGGACATTTCCCCTTTAGTTGAAGGATCCCCGATGCTTTCTGATGGGCGCAAGCATCCTTTTATAGGCTTTCCCGATGGTGCGTCCGCGATAATGGCGTCCGCGGGATGTGTACTGCAACACCAGAGGTGGCTTACTACCGAGCCATTTCAGTTTGTAGAACGAAGGTATGAGTACCATATTTTGTGATTATAGGATTGTATTTTATGTACACGATAAAGTAAAGAACACATATAGAAAGTCACATTCATGATTCCCACACGACCTGTGAAAAATGTGGAAACACTAGGCACTCAGGCGATAATTGCCTAGAGATTCAAGAGGATGTGAACACTACGTCAACAACAACTATCATCCTCAACAAAATCAAAGTGGGATTCGGCAATGGACTAACTACTTAGTTAACGATAAAGGTAACTACCAAGGTAATAGTTTCAACAATTTTAATCAGCCACCTATGAGAGAGAGTTAGTCCTTAGTCAAGGAAAAATTATGGAGAAGCTATCTAGAAAATTAGCTTCTCATGATAAGATGCTCGAAACTGTAAACAACAGAATGAATAGCTTTTCTTTTGAAATAAAGAACCAACATAGCTTTAATAAAATGATAGAATACCAAATATCTCAGTTGACAGCCTTCGTTCCTCCGAACACACAGGTAAGATGCTAGGGGCAACCATAAGAATTAGAATATACCAATCTCATCGATATATTCAATGCAGGATGCTAGTATAGAGATCCATCATTAGGAGGATGGAAGAATGACACTTTACCCATCAAGAAGGGAGATCCAGGAAGACTCATCATCCCCATTGCCATTGGATCAAATCAGTTCAAGAAAGCTATCTGTGACTTTGGTGCAAGTGTCACCATCGTTCCCAAGATAATTTATGAGAAAATTCATGGAGGTCAGTTATTGTACACAACCATGTGCGGGCAGCTCAAACACTTTGCTACCAGAAAGGCATCCTTGAAGACATTTATATGTGAGTAGGAAACTCATATGTACCTATAGACTTTGTGGTGGTTGAGACAAGTGGAGATGAGAGGTCACCAATCATTTTAGGCTGACCACTCTTGAGCACCGCCAGATCTATCATCTACACCGACAACGCTAAGATGTGTTTCACTACCAAAGATAGGAAGGGAAGATTCACTTTTAGGAACTATACATTAGAATCTCATGCCCATTCATAAAGAGCATAAGAAGACAAGACAACACAACAAAGGAACAACATATGAAGGAGAATAAGACTAGGCAGCGACAAACAGAATTAGTGAAGATGATCAACAAAGTTCGAACCTAGTACAACCACATCATTAAATCGACACGCCTAATCAAACAGAATGATTTGTGCGTACCAATAATCACATCCACAATAAATAAATAAAAATTCCAGAAGACCTTGTACGACACTTGGTCAAGTGTCAACGTAATGGCTAAGGTAACATATGAATATTTATTTAGTAAAACGCCCTTGTACCCCCCCCCCCTCCCCCACCATTGGCGGTCCTTATCGACATATTTTTAATGTCAATATAAATCCAATAAAAAGGGGAGAACTACATGCTTCTAAACACATATACGTTTATTATTGATCGAATTCCACTTTTATTGGAGAATTATCACTTTGCAAAAAACCAAAGGCTTTTTGCACAAGTGTTGATTCTTCTTGTAATTACTAGGGAATTATAGAAGAAAATGCACCAAACGGGAAAGCGTATTTCAGCACTTAAAAGCAAATGGACCCCAAAAGGACCAAAGTGGCCAAAACCTTGACCAAATCAGAGTCGGTCCACAACACACCCATGGTCTAGGCCTAGCCAAAGAACCCACCATGCGAAGGCGGTGGCGAGGTAGGCGAGCCAAAGAAGGCCACCCGACTATCGGCGCCACTCGGCCCCATGTTGCACCGGCAGAGTGGGCATGCAATAGGGACAAGTGGTCTTTGGGTGGATCCGAATACCCCCCCCCCAAAAAAAAAAAAAACACCCAACACCTATATGAGGGAGAGCTCTCTCTCACACACACATACACACCAGGCAATCTCTCTCTCACTTGTGTCATTTTATTCTTTTTAAGAGTTAGTTAGAGTTAGCCAAGAAGCTTCATTGGAGAGCTTGGACCTTGGAGTATTCTTGGTACGAATAATATGAAGAATACTTCTATGTTATTGTTCTCATGTTATCAATATATTTATGTTATAGAATTAGAGTATAGTTCTTATGATATGATCTTAGCATATGAACTAGTATATAGTTTCCATGTTATGATCTTGTCGTATAAAACTTCATGCATAATCTATCATACATACATGTTTAGACCAAAACCTAATTTGAGGTGATGAGTTCTATGAAAATATATCCCGACAACGAACCAATGATACCAATAATCATATTTTATTATATTGACACTCAATGAAGTATAAACTTTGTAAGGTATTATTTTGGAAAGTTTATATATTTTGATTAAAACATTATGAAATAACAATGTTGGTAATTCAATTGCAAGCGCTCTATTTTTACTACAAATTAAACAATACTGATACAAATTGTAAGCTATAATTCTTTGATTTCAACAACTTGAGTGTCATGATACTGGCCAAAACAGTTGTTTATTCTATTATGTAATATATATAAGGGTGGAGCACAGGACCTAACATCCATTTTTAATAAAATATAAATATTTAAAAACCATTAATTAGGGAGTTCAAATTAACACATAGATGAAAAATTGTCAATAGCTAAATCAAAACCTGATATAGAGATTTATCACAGAACATTTAATATTTATGTAACATATAAAATTTTTAGTCCATGATGGAGCTATAGTACATGAATTTGGAATAAAAGGTAAGATTCTGTTGAAATAGGAAAAGGAAAAATTTTCCTATTTTGGTATTCAGTTTGTCAGTGAGGGGCGTGACAATCACAAACCATACAAACATAATAAGGTCAGACATAGCTGCCTGAATTTACGTACAACCCAACCTATATCGATCCAAATTTTCATCCAAGAAGAAGGAATCAGTAGTAATCTTTTTTTACACCAGAGAATATGATCCGTCCTAGCTTCAAAGGCAAACAAACACAGATTCTACTGTCTTGCAATGCACATGCATGCCAAATACAATTTGCAAATCAGCCATATATATATTACTTCCTTCATCCAAATTATAAGTCGCTTTGCCTTTTAATTTGTTACATCCAAAAAAAAGTTAAAGCGACTTATAATTTGGAACAGAACGAGTTCTATCATAGTTCATACAACGAGTAGTTAATCATGTAGATCTCACATGCATATACTCTACACACAAGGAAGAAGACTCCATTCAAGATATATATACGACTAATAACAGAAATGCTATATGACAGTATGACACCCATACGTACGATAGACAGACTTCCAATCCTAAAAACCATCAAGAAATATACATACATACATCACACAAAATAAAGAAGGCAGTAGAACAGGACGAAGGAATCGATCGCCTCACCAACATTTTCTAGCAGGTTCATATGGAGCTAAGCGACATGGACGCCGAAAGACGGTTGTCACCTTCCGCCATGTACGTGGTCCACCACTTTCTTGCTCACCATGCACTGCCAGATCGAGCGAGCGATCTGTCCTCGGACTCGAAGTCTTCGAAGCGCAGCCTCACACGGGACACTCCGTGGCAACGGCGTCGTCATCCTTGGCGTTCCTGGAGGCATCAGCGACGGCGGCGGCGACGACTCTACCGCGGCAGAGCGGGCACGTCGTGTGGAGCCGCAGCCACGCGCCGACGCAATCGGCGTGGAACCGGTGCCCGCACCGCGGGAGTACACGCACCGAATCGCCGTCGCGCAGCTCCACGATGCACACAGCGCACTCGGGGCCCTTCGCTCCGCCTTCCTCGGCGCTGGAGTACACGGACACGGGCAGGGACGACGCCACGTCTTCCACCGGCGTCGACTGCGCGTCGTGGCCCTCATGCCGGTAGCGGGACGCCCACAGGGAGGCCACGGGCAGCGAGTCGTCGTCTTCGTCGTCAGCGCCGGCTGACGCGGACGGCGCCCTCCTCTCGCAGAGAAGAACCGCCAGAAGAAACCGAAGATGGCGAGGATCACGAGCACGTTGATGCCCACGACGCAGGCCGTCAGCACCGCGCCGTGCGGAACCCAGTGGCCTTCCACCTCCGGTGCACCGGCAGCCGGGCTAAGACTGCCGCTCCCGAGCGTGGACATGCTGGTTTCTGCGCCGACAAGATGGTTTTCGACGACCTAAACAGCAAAGAGTCGATGCCAATGGTGCGCATAACCCACAAAACTTTTAACCGGCTGGTTTATTAGACACTAATACGTCCTTCCAAGAAGGTGTTGATGAAGTTTACAATCGAACTGGGAGAAGGAATCACAAGTTTGGAAAGTGTCTTGTGAGAAGAAATTATCACCAATTTAAGAGATAAGAAGGGGAAGAGAAGACAGCCATGAATTGCTGAAGACTGAAGAGGAAAAGGAGGAATGTGTGTTGTGTAGGAAAGCGGAACTGAGGGGGCCTATAAAAGGTAGAAGCGGGGGAGGTGGCATATATTGCCACATTCCAATGGCTCTTGGATTGTCCAATGGTGAATCGGTGACAGACTTTGCTAATGCCCAAGCGGTTTGACTCTGGGGTGGTTTTGGAGCTTGTTGCACGGTTGGGTACATGGGTTATGTATGATATGCCCACCATTGCTTCGTACTATAACTGAATAAATCATGATAGAGCCAGCTACGTTTTGTATATTTCTTATTAGCAGGCCTTGTTCGTCAATAGAAAATGAAATTTCATTTTGTCGTGGTTCGCCCCGTCAACTAGGTTGAGTAGTTTCCTCTCCCATTGTCTGCCTCTAAACCGAGGGTTTAGTAGAAGGAGTCGCCAAAACTGAATCTTGGATAAAATTAAATGTTGATGGCAATGTCAATCAAAGCTTGAAAATTAGTAACACGCGGCAAGCGTGGAGATCAACCCTAAAAAAACTTGAAAATTAGTATGAGGACAAACATGACATGTGGATCCCAAGAATCAAAATAAATGGATTATGCTTCTATTTCTTAGTGAACTAAAATAGTATAAATGGATTAGGTTTTCAATATTCATGTCTGGATTCCATTACGAGCTGAGATTCAAAAAGTTGCAAACTGTATGCTAGAAGAAATGAATTAATAAAGCTACTCCCTACGTCCTGAAGTATGTGCATGCACATATTTTAAAATTCTAGTTCTACTATGTGTGACCAATATGCTTGAAAAGTGGTTACATTCTATTTGTATTTTTAAAAAATAATACTTTTAATGACCAAACTTTTGTTGCAATAAATCATATATTGTAAGAAAAAAATGGTCATATGATATTGACTTCAATGAGTTCAAATGCCTTATATTTATTGAACGTGGAGTATCCCGTCATTAAGACTGTTTTGATGCATACTTAAAAAAGACTTCAATGAGTTCAAAACATGCCTTTGTTATTCTAAAAATTTTATTGAACGTATACTTTTATAAATGTATTTTTAAGACAAATCTATTCATATAAGTTTGACATTTACAAACTCAAGACTGTTATTGATGATTTACATTCCTATGTTTGACCCAAACCTTGTCAAAAGGACTTCCTTTACCAATACGGAGGAGGAGTATGTGCAAAAATGTCAAAATCAATCTAGTCGGATCAAATCTGAATGGCACAACCGCAGAAGTGAGGAGTAGGGATCTGCTAACCTATTGTTCGCCTGTTAACAATTGGATTTCGATAAGACAGCCTAAATCATCCCAAGAGGGCGGATAAGGAGATTCTCACTTCTCACGTATAGACGATTCCATCAGATTGGATCTGATGGATGAGATGAGTTTGTCCACGTACATGAGCACCAATATTCTCTTGAACTTTACTTGTTGAGAACTACAACCGCTATCAACACCAGAAGAGCAAATTAGCTACATTTAGCAAACCTCATTTGATCGAAATTATTTTGTTTCCCAACAAAATAATATAACTATTATATAGGACCTGCCAGAGTTGTACTATTCTCAGAATAAGGACAACACAGCAACAACTTATATAGGACTTGCTTTCGCGCGCCTTAAAGAATCCTCAAGCTACGTTGAGTTGGCAGTCTAGTCATACTTGACCCTGCTGGTGTGTCAATGATTTAGTGGCTTAAATGAGGTTTGACCATTTCTGAACAATCCAACTCATCACATGTGCTGCTGATGTGTCTATATATTATAGGCTGGGCAAGATTTCTGCCAATAAGGTTTCAGCTTAAGATCTTGCTTGAATAGTTTATCAAGTACTAAACTATTTTCAGCAAGGAAAAAAATATTCACGAGGATCTATGGGGTCCCCCCTTCCAATGCTGATAGCAGCTTCCTAAACTACTACGGAAAAAATATTGAACATTGACCCCTTACATTTACAAATCAGTACTATTGTACTGTCTGTGTAAAATAAAAGAACAGGTATATAAATATTAGATGTTAGCCATTCTATAGGCAAGCAGCCTAGGACACGTTCAAACAACGTAACCTGCAGTGAAAAATCAGCTTATTTTAATATAGGAAAAAGTCTACATCATCCCCCAACTATTGGTGGTAGACCACATAACCCCACAAACTATGAAACGGTCTATATCACCCTCCGAACTTTCCAAAACTGATCAAATTACCTCCTAGAGCAGTTTTAAAAAATCATAGTAAATCGTAGAAAAATCGTAAAATGGAAAATCCAACTGTGTTAGACTCTAAATAAGTAGATCTACACAATGAACATATAATATGGTGTGTTTTAATACATTTTTTTACAGCTATAAAGAAAACATAAATCTAAAGCTGCAGCAAAAAAATGAACTAAAGTATACCATATTATATGTTCATTGTGTAGATCTACTTATTTAGAGTCTAACACAATTGAATTTTTCATTTTATAATTTTCTATGATTTACTATGATTTTCCAAAACTGCTTTAGGGGGTAATTTGACCAGTTTTGAAAAGTTGAGGGGGTGATATAGACCATTTCATAGGTTGGGGGTTATGTAGTCTACCTCCCATAGTTTGGGGGGTGGTTGATGTAGACTTTTTCATAAAAGTATACTTACATTCATAGGATGAACGTATAACATCAAGAGGGGTTTTCTACCAAATAAAAAAAAAAAAAAGTCAACAATAGAGAAGGTGTAATAATGGGGCCTTTGATTACTCGCAAAACGCAGGAAACTTCCGTTGGAATGCAATCCTATGACTCCATTCCAGAGGAAACAAAAATGAGCTGGGAGCTCATGGAAAATTTCCTGGCGCGAATCGTCGGGCGCGCCGTTGCGCCGGCGCCGGCCGCCATGGACGGGGCAGCCCGAGGCGTGCAGCCAGGCAGGTCACCACCGGGTCAAACACGCGGAGGCCGCGGCGGCCGGAAGGAAAAAGTGGAGGAGGAGGAGCGCCGCGCGGAGCGGAAGGGAGAGTCAGCGTCGCCTTTGAGCAAGCACGTGTGCATGGTGGCGTAGTCAAGGAGTGCCAGTCGGTGCGCCAATGTGGACGAGACGCCCGAAAGGGCGGGCTGAGGGATGGCGGCATGGGGCGAGACAAGGGCGGTGAGCTGCTCCACATCGCCACCACTCCCCAGCCCTCCACCGCCCCGTGCCGCAGGTCCGTGGGGCCGCTAGTGCTGGATCCGCGATGGCGGACCGGTTGCCATCCGCGCCGCCGGAGATAGAAAAAGAGAGGCCACGTCATTGGTGAGAGAGAGAGAGGTGTGTGGGTGCTGGGTTGGTGGAGTCGTGCGGTTACTGCCAAAGGTCTTTCACAGGATCGAACCAAAGGCCCTAGATACATATTTTCCTACGGGCTCGTTTCCTAGGGATCAAACCACGTATTCCTATCCTTTCTCTTTCCCAGGCATCCAAAGGAATTCGGAGATAGAAGTTTGCATATCAAATGAGAATATAATAGCTCATTTCATTGATGGAAGTTTGTATAGATACTAGTCCATTGACATGTGTTCTTCCACATGAATTTAAGGAAACATAAATAATAAAATTTGTGTTGTATAATAATTAATCATATCACTTATCTATGTTGGAGAAGTACTAGTACTGGCTTAAACTAACCTTGTTGTAATATTTCACTGATCGAAGTTTTTTTTTTTTTTAAATTTTCCGAATAGTTTGTGTTGGACCAAATCAGAAATTGTATTAGGAGAAAGTAAACTGTTGCACTCCAAACCCTTGCAATGTCGACAAAATCCAGAAAATCAGATGTTTGGATTGTCCTGCCAAGGACGTACTCCGTACATGCCATTTTCTTGAGTGCGTGCACCACGGCCCTACTCGTCAACTCAACATTGTCGGCCGGTTTGAGCCCGCACCGGACAAGTCACAAGGCAAAAGCAGTAGCTATGTGATTTTGCATGACCGTTCGCGTAGCTTTCGTGGCATCCGCGACCGGCCGTCGGCCGATCTCGTCATCATATCGCTCCTTCGTGCACTTATTTGAAAAAATGGAGGTGAAGTGATTGTTTGTGTGTTCATTTCATGGTCCATCGTCAAATCGCGCCTTCGCGTCGCTCTACATGTACGAAACGGTACGATCTGAGGAAGGTACATCTGACACGGCCACGTAGCCATCAAAATAAAGATCAGATCAGCCTAAAGAAGAAAGTGACGAGCACTGCTTATTGATTTGATTAGTGGTGCCGACTTTTTTTTTTTTGCGTCACTCTCTGCAGAGGTCCTACCCGATGCTTGAAGTCTTGCCCTCTCTGTTTTCAGCAGCGACGATCTCAGCCACATTGTGGACAGTCTTATGGTGGGAGGACTGTTGTTCCAAGGTTACTAGGCCACCGATGCTCTCTACAGGATCACTAAAACATAACTTTTAAAATTGGACATCCTTACTACAAAATCATCTCTCTCATTTTTTTTCTAGAAGCAGATACTAAAATTGGTTTTCACATGTGTTTTTTTTCTATCCCGCCGTTGGTTAAACATATCTCAAAAAAATATAAGGTTTTCGGTTGAGCAAACCATCTTATCAAATGTTTTAAAAAATAATAAGGTCAAGCCGTCCACATTTAAAAAACAATTTGATTATAAATGGTGTTAAAGTCAAAAAAAATATTTTTACACCTAGAGGCACTACTACAAAATTTCTTTTGCAAGACACTTCCAAATGATTAATGGTGGCGGTTATTTAGAAAACCGTCACCATTAATCGACGCCCTATCAGGCCCCGGTCAGGGCAAAAAACGCCACAGTTAATGGATTAATCGTGGCGGTTTGGTGTTTGTTATGACATAACCGTCACGTTTAAGTATGGGCTATATAAACTGCCCCACCCCCCTCTTCTTTCCCCGAGGTCTCCTCCATTTTTTAGGGTTACGAGTTCCAAAACCCTAAAAACGCCATTTGGGGGGATGTTTTTGACCTTGGTTTTGTTGAAGTTTGGCATCACAAGAGGGGTAATCTTACTCTCCTACCCTAACCCCTCTCTTTTTGCTTGTTTAAGTTGATTTTGAGATCTAGATTCAAAATTAGGAGAGAGAAGCAAAAATTAGGTGCTCATTTTAGTGATTCTTACTCTCCTACCTTACTCTCTCTCTCTCTCTCTCTTGGCATAAATTAAGGTGCTCATTTAGTTGAAATCTACTCTCATCTCTCTGTTTGGCATGTTTTAGTTGGATTTTGAGGTCTAGATCAAAAATTAGGAGGGAGGAACAAAATTTAGGTGTGTTTAGGTGCTCATTTTGGTGATTCTTACTCTCCTACCTTAATATCTCTCTCTTGGCATGAATTAAGGTGCTCATTTAGTTGAAATCTACTCTCCTACCCTTTTGGTGACTTAAGTTACGTTTTTTATCTCTTTTCTTCTCGGTTTTCCGTAACAGGTTGATCATGGACAGGGATTGGATGTACAAGTCGAGGTTGACTTTGTCTTTATTGGATGATGTGAACATAAAGTTTTTTTCCGTTGCACAGAAGCATCGATTAAGCCTGGGTCAGGAAGAAATGGTCTGCCCGTGCCATCAGTGCAAGAAAAAGTTCTTACATAAGGATGATATAGTGATGCCGCACTTGGTACGGTGTGGTTTCACCAAAGAGTCGAGGTACACCGTGTGGAAGTATCATTGCGAAAAAAGATCTGAGTGCCACTGGTTCATCTGGAGGACCCCTCGTCGACGACATCGACGGCAGGGGTGGATGATGGAGGACAACAACCCTCATCATCAGCTGGAGCAGCACGGTAAATGATCTGCTTGAAACCTTGCCAGAAGACAATGGGGGTGGAGATGGTGAGGAGCTGGAACTCGATGAGATGACACCCGAGGATGCCGAGCTTTTTGAGGATATTACTAACCTTAAATATGAAGATGACGTTTTATTTGGCAATCCAAGGTGGCTGGAGAATTTCAGAAAGATGAAGCAGGTGGCAATGGATTCCCTCTACATTGACAGCGACAAATGTCCGAAGCATTGCACGGTGCTACATTTTAACCTAACAATGTTGATGCTGAAGGCTCGTCACGGATGGTCGAATACTAGCTTCAATGACCTGTTATGGGTCCTCGGTGACACTGTTTTACCAGAGGGGAACAAGGTGCCCGTCAATACCTATCGGGCGAAGAAGCTGATTCGTCTTGTGGCGATGAAACTTAGAAAGGTCCATGCATGCCCTAACCACTGTATTATATAATGGGGTCAGTATGTGGATTTGCAGAGCTATCCATGCTACGGCGCGAGTCGTTATAGGAGGAATGCCGATTGTCACGTAGATGAGGAGGGACCATCAAGAGGGACGGAGAAGCAGAAGACAGGCAAGAAGAAGAAGATGCCACCTCCCGAGGACGAGTAAGAAGAGGGCTACACGCAGAGGAAGAGCCCTGCCCTAGCGGTGTGGTACCTTCCCGTGCTCGATAGCATGCGTGCAATATTCGGGAACCCAGAGGATGCCAAGCTGGCATGCATCAGTAGAACGCAAGAAGGGTGATGGCAAGCTGTGACACCCCTATGATGGCAAAACATGGAAGCGTTTCGATCCAAAATAACCGCTACAAAAAAGAAAAATTGTACTAGTGAGGCAGGTAACCAATCCCATGACAATCAAGTCAAAGTCATGCAAAATAGAGTTAGATTCTCAAAATTTAGGGGATCTTTGACCGCTCCACAAACTTAGCTCAACAAACTCCACTATGGAGTAGCTCCATAAAAATCTAGAGTTAATTTGTGGAACACCTTCTTAGATGCTCTCACAACTATTTTTTTTACTCGAAGGGAGTGTGTGGAACTAAAAATGTTTGGCTAAAAAAAACAAAGAGAAAAGCTGAAAAATATGGAGCGGAGCGGTCCTTAAACTCAATACCACTTCCTCCTTTTCCTTCTCCCTCAAACTCAATACCACTTCCTCCTTTTCTTTCTCCCTCTCCTCTTCGATGAAAAGAAAACCAATAGGGTAAAATTGCCAAGAACCACACTCTCTCTCACCACCGTCTGCCTCGCGGGTGTTTACTACGTGCACCGCCTCCATCTCTTATGCACGCAACGCAATTTCCCAATGTCTTGAGATCGATCGTCACCATGTTGTGTCGTCACAACAACAGGTCCCCCGCGTAGCGTCCGGCAATGGAGGCCACAAGGACACACTCAGCGCGGGGATCGATCGGTTTGCTTGCGTGCGTTCGTGCATGCATATGTCCACTCTTAATCCCTTCAGTGAGGAAGGGGAGATGACCGTTGAGGGTACCTCGGGAGGCGACCCCGAGGACCTCGACGACGGAGAGAGTCGAGGGGCCCTGGCTGCCGGCGGCGATCTTGCGGATCTCGGCAGAGATGGGAATCATGGCATTGCCGGTGACAGCCTATTTGCCGAGGGCGCTCCTGGCGACAACGGAGTCTTGAGGAACAGGGCCATTGTGAGGAGCTGTTCTGGGACCTCCATCGCGATCCTTGTCAACGTGCCGCCGGACGGCGACCATGACGGCGCGGCTGGAGGTGTACGTGGTGACTCAGGTACGGCTCTCACTTGTGTTTCTGATCCCGGCAGGATGGGGAATAGGAACGGCGGCACAAGTTCGGGCAGACTACTCGAACGACGTCCTCGCGTTCAGAAGGGGCTGGAGAATCACCGGCGGGCAGCAGAAGTCGTTACCAATTCTGATGAATTGTTCGACGGCGCAGACGCTCATCGGCAGGCAGCGAAGGTCATCAACGATTCCAACCACATGAAGGTAACGTTTCATGAATTTAGTGCAAAAGTTGATGGGACGAAGGAGGAAGACGGCGGATGGAAATCCGTTGGTGGCCGTGGTGATCGAGTTATCTCTGATCCCGCGATAGACCTTCGTCCCATAGGTGTTAAGTCCAAGTTCTGGGCACTGTCGGATGACGACGATTCCGATGGCGAGATCGTTCAGTCACCCTACACTCCGGACTTGGTACGCCAGGCAGCAGTTCATGGTTTTACAAAGGAAAAGCTTGTCGAGGCGGAGATGGCTTTGCAAGACTCGTCGATCCAACGACGGGTAGAAGCATCTACGTCTCCGACAAGCTCAGATACTAAGGTCGTGTTGGTGCGAAAGATTATTCAATCTTGGACGGATCAAAGGCGTACGTCGATGACGCCGTGGTCCGGGAAGCTGCCACGACCGAGAACGTCGCCGGCAATGACTCTTGGTGACTGTGCGGCAACGATCTTGCGTGATCGACGATTGGTGGTAGCGGGTACTTTGGCGGAGGCCCTAGAGAGATCACTGTCATCGTCATCAGCGAGACAAAGTCGGCCATTCACGGGATCCGAGCATTTTCAAATTCAAAAGCCCGATCTTTTTTCTGTGGCAGGGGAACTATGTCATGCATGTTTGCCTGAGTTGTGCTCAGCGGCTAAACAGTGTCATGCAAGTTCCATGCAGTCTACTTGCCCGGGATCTGTGGCCCTTCCAAAAATAGGTGAAGCGAGAGCTGATCGTTGCCATGCAAGGCAGGCAGAGTCACAATCCACACCGAATCGGTATATGGGCCTCGTGTGAAGATTGGGTTGGGTCGTAGGACCCTTCGTTACGGCAAACTGGCCCGACGTTTTCTGCTAGACACTTACGATCTTGACACAATCAACGCAAGAACCCTAGCCGCCATTCCTTCTCCAATTTTTCCTTCGTACCTTCACGTGGTGCTCTCAGGCATGGCGTCAACGGGCGGAGGAGGTGCAGGGAACGGAGGCAATGGCTATGAAGGTGGCATTGCTGGAGGACGGGGATCTGGAGCCGGTCGTGGTGGAGGTCGCACAGGTGGTGGTGGATTGGCGCGAGGTGCACACCATGGCCACGGCGGCGGGTACGGCTACAACAACGACTACAACGGACCTCGCTTCAACCCCAACCTTGGGTCCCATCCGCCTAACTTTGGTCCAGGCCTGTGAAAAAATCTCGGTCTGGAAAATCCGAAATTTCGAAATTTCCGTTTATCGGTCGGGAAATTTTCCATTTATCATCGAAATTTTCAAAATTTTAGAATTTGTCCATACAAATAGACCCCAAAGCCCACCCAATTAATCCATGCTTCATTTTCTTTCCTCTTCTCTTCTAGGTTCAAGTTGCCACCACCGTAACACACTGGCACGCTCCAGCCGTGTTGTTGTCTTGCTCATTGAATAGGCAATTGATAATATGTTTTGTTTAGTTTTTCGTGTTAAATGGTTTAGAAATGATCTATGTGTTTTTCTAAATAAAATGAGATATTTTTATCTAAATTTTGTCCGAAATTTTATTTCTATCGCCGATAAATTTCCGATATATCCGATATTCCTGTTTATCACCGACCCCGAGATTTTTAAAATATCGGTAGAGAAAAACACAGGTCCAGGCTGGGGCTACGATCGGGGACAGCGGGGTCGGCATGGGGGCAGTGGTAACCATGGCTGGAATGGTGGGTCTCGGCAAGGCCGGAATTTCCAGCGGCACATGCCGCAGAGGTTTCAGAGGGTGCCGCCACAAGTTCCACCACAACGTCAGGCATCACCTACTCAGCCGTCGAACCAATCAGCGAACCAACATCATCAGTATGTTCTGAAACCTCCGCAGATTGCCCCTGAACCGGTGCAGCAGCCATCGGTGCAACCAAAGATGGGATCAATGCAGGAGCAATCAGACACCAATATACAAACAACAAGGGATAGGGGATCATATTGCATGAGGAAAAGAGATGATCAATCATAATGTTGACAAGGGAGTGCAGTCAGTGGTTCTGCATGGTTCTTCCTCAGCTGCTGGGACGACGGAAGTACAAGTTGAGAATTTGGAGATAGCAAAGGCCAGTAGTGGTGATCTGGGTGTGCAAAAGACAGCTACTACCAAGGTATGTAGGCGATGTGGAGTCAAGGGGCATTTGATGGTCGAGTGCACAGCGTTGGTCTTTTGTCAAATTTGCAAAAATAATGATCATGCTATGAGTCGCTGTCCCATTCTCAAACACTCCAAGCCAGTAGTTCAACTGGTTGGTCAGGCTGCTGATCCTCTTTCAAGTTTTTACATACCTCATACAAATATTCAGCCAACTAAGATTGATTCTAGATTGGCTTTGGTTTCCACCATCGGCAAGAACTTGACAGAGGAGGAAGTTGTGGCATATTTGAGGGTTTTGGTCTCTGACTCTTTTGCTTGGGAAGTGAAACGCCACAATGGTTCTGATTTTAAGGTGCTATTCCCAACTAAAGCTAATCTTACTAAGATGACAAAATTTAATGCAGAGATGAAGGAAGGGGTCACTCTCAAGTTTGAAGAATTTAAGGAAGAGGAGGAATATTTTGGGCATTTGATGCCAGTGGTTTGGATGCGGGTCACGAACCTACCAAAGATTTTAAGGGAGTATGTCATTTTGTGGGCTCTTGGTACTCTCTTTGGTGTCACTCAGGAGGTAGACATGGTTACCACGAGAGATAATAACTTTGGACGGTTTGCAGTGGCGGTGCTCGAGCCTGAGGCAATCCCGTCAAAGTTAGATGTCATCATTGGTAACAGATACTTCGAACTAAAATTTGAGGTTGAACCCTTTTCACCAAACAGTGGAGTGCGGAGAAGAGGCACCACTGGAAATGATGGGATTAAGGATCACGGTTCACAGGCAGCGAAGGACATCCAGATGAAGGAGGCGGAAAATAAATCAGAAGCCAACATTGAGGACTTTCAGGCTAATCATGAGACTGAAACCGCAGATCATGAGATGGATGATTTATCAAATAATGATTTGCTAGCTGATGGAAATAATTTTAGTGATGAAGTTTATAAATTATTAGGGGTGCAAAAAGGGAATTCAGTTCAAGTGAGCAACGCAGCAACTTTTGCAGCCTCAGCACCGGCACGTTTGTCATCTAGACAAAGTGGGAAGGTGAATGCAGAGGCTTCAGCTAGGGGTGCTAATTTTGGGAAGCCACACACACCCATAGAAACATTGCCAAATGCTGTATTAAATGCTAAAGGGCTGGGTACACAGACTGGAGTGACGAAAATACATAACTTAGGCATGTCCTCTATGGCGACTGCTGGAGCTGCAGCTCAGGAGAATGCCTCTCCTAGGCAGCCGACTGATATGATGATTGAGGAACATATGAAAGTTTCACTTGGCCACTTTGAAGACTGTGATGACCTTCCTACAGCAATGATACAAGCAGGATTAGCGGCAAATGGTCAAACAAAAACTGATCTGGGAAGTGTGATGGAGATGGCAGTTTTGTGTGACGGAGAGCTCACCCCGGTACGACGTAGCATGCGGAATGCGGATGTGGCGGATGTGGACTCTTTCGAGAAGGCTGCAAGACGAGTTGCCATCAAGAACCTCGAGGAACCCCAAGGTAATTTAGATGTCCATTCTCTTTGTTCATTTTCTAATGCTTATATTGAGAAGAACCTAGAAGGACTCGGCATTAATTTAGGGAGTTCTGATAATTTAATTCATGGATCTATTTCTTTAATCAAAGACGTTGAAACTGAAAGGCTAAAGGCATCTAAAGTAGTTCATAATTTTGAAAATGATTGTGATTTTGAGGAGGATGAGATCGATCCTGATAGCTCCACTATTAGTCGACTCTGTGCCGACTTAACAGAGGAGGTGATGGACGATGATGCGGACTTTGATGGTGGACTGGTTAATGTACCCATCAAGATGGCAAAGAGTAAAAAGAAATTAAAACTCCTCAATAAGAATTCAGCCTTAAGGAAAAAAGCAAAAAAATATTCTAATGAAAGGGATATTCTGGAATTGTAGAGGTCTGCGTGACTTAGCAAAGCACACATTCTTACATGATTTGGCAGTAGATAACAAACTTGATTTTATAGCTTTATCAGAAACCAACAAAAATAGTTTCTCGACTCAGTGTCTAGAAAATTTTTGTGGGGGGGCTGATTTTGTGTGGCATTGGCGAAGCCCTCGGGGCATGTCCGGCGGTATGCTAATGGGGATAAATCAAGATTCTTTTGTAGTAGAAAGTATTGAGGATGGTGATTTTCACATCAAATTTACTCTAAAAAACAAAATAGACGGTTTTCGGTGGGCTCTTTTGTCTGTTTATGGTGCGGCTCAAGATGATTTCAAAGAGCAATTTTTATCTGAGTTAGTAAGAGCATGTTCTAAGTGTGAAAATCTACCTTTCTTAGTAGGGGGAGATTTTAATATAATTAGAAACCCTTCAGAAAAAAATAATTCGAGATATAATGATAGATGGCCACTTCTATTTAACGCTATTATTGAGACCTTGAATTTAAGAGAGTTGGAGATGACAGGAAGGAAGTACACTTGGGCTAATTATGCAGAGGTTCCAACTTTTGAAAAGTTGGATCGTATTTTAGTAACAATGGATTGGGAGCAAAAATTTTCGTTAGCCTCTGTCCAGGCCCTGACTCGAGAGATCTCAGATCACACACCTCTGCTTCTAGATGCTAGCATACCGTCTCACCGAGGCAATGCTAGGAATTTTAAATTCGAGATAGGATGGCTAACAAAGGATGGTTTTTTTGATTTGATTAAAGGGGTGTGGGAATCTGAGAATAGGGGTCGGTCACCAATGGAACAGTGGCAAAACAAAATTAGAAGACTATGTCGTTTCCTTCGAGGTTGGGCTCGAAATTTGGTCTCCCAAAATAGACATGAGAAAACTAATTTATTAGCTAAGATAGATGTGTTGGATAGAAAGGCCGAAACTATTTTGTTGTCACCGCAAGAAGTGGAACTTAGACAACATCTCAAAGGGCAATTAACTAAGTTGCTAAGAGAGGAGGAAATTTATTGGCTCCAACGATCAAAAGCAACAAAGTTATTGCAAGGGGATGACAATACTAAGTACTTCCATATGGTGGCAAATGGAAGACATAGGAAAACTAAAATTACACAACTAGAACAGGAAGAAGGAATTATTGT
This sequence comes from Hyparrhenia diplandra, assembly GCA_015847255.1. NCBI lineage: Eukaryota > Viridiplantae > Streptophyta > Magnoliopsida > Poales > Poaceae > Hyparrhenia > Hyparrhenia diplandra. Next base: position 18,270 of record JADLZK010012289.1, on the reverse strand, counting down.
TGGGGAGAGTAATTTGCAGAATTATATAACTGATTACTATAAAGGACTGTTTGGACCGCATACTCAGAATTCTTTCTCAATGGACGAGACTTTGAGGTATGATATACCTCAAGTGTCGGATGAGGAGAATGAGATATTGACGGCTCCATTCAGTGAGGAAGAGGTTAAAACGGCAGTCTTCGATATGGAACATAACAAGGCTCCTGGTCCGGATGGTTTTCCTGCTGAATTTTACCAATTTTTTTGGGAGATTGTGAAACCGGACTTAATGACCCTTTTTTATGAATTTCATGAGGGGAGATTGCCACTTCATAGCCTTAATTTTGGAGTAATCACTCTATTACCAAAGATTGCCGATGCGGTCCGGATACAACAAAGTATGCACCTATATGCTTATTAAATGTGAGCTTTAAGATTTTTACAAAGGTGCTTAATAATAGAATTTTGAAGGTGGTAGATAAGTTGATAGGACCTTCTCGCATGACTTTTGTTCCGGGCCGCTATATCATGGAAGGAGTTGTTACTCGCATGAAACAATCCATGAACTGCATAGGAAAAAACAAGACGGAGTAATTCTAAAGCTAGATTTTGAAAAGGCATACGACAAGTTAAAGTGGCCTTTTGTGCAACAGGTTCTCGGGTTAAAGGGATTCTCACCAATTTGGTGTGAATGGATTTCTAAAGTTATGACTAGAGGGAGTGTTGCAATAAAGGTCAATGATAATATAGGACGTTTTTTTCAAACAAGGAAAGGAGTTCGACAAGGGGACCCATTATCTCCAATTTTGTTTAATATAGTGGTTGATGTACTGGCTGTCCTAATTTCAAGAGCTAAAGAGATGGGACAAACCCGAGGGGTTGTTCCACATTTAGTTGATGAAGGACTCTCCATTCTTCAATATGCCGATGACACTATCATCCTTATGGATAATGACTTAGAGAGGGCTAAAAACATGAAGCTTTTGCTTTGTGCTTTTGAACAGCTATCGGGACTCAAGATCAATTTCCATAAGAGTGAGATGTTCTGTTACGGATCAGCCAAAGATAGACAATTGGAATATACACTTATTTTTGGTTGTCATATGGGGTCATATCCTTTTCGATATCTAGGAATACCTATGCACCATAGAAAACTCATGAATAAAGACTGAAACATGTTGAAGAAAGATTTCAAAAAGATTGAATTGTTGGAGAAGTAAATTATTGTCGGTGGGAGGGAGATTGGTTTTGATTAACTCTGTTTTGAGTAGTCTCCCCATGTTTATGCTTTCCTGTTTTGAAATACCTAGAGGTGTTCTCAAGACGCTTTGGATTACTTTAGATCACGGTTTTTCTCGCGCAGTGATTTCCATAAGAAAAAGTATAGGTTGACTAAGTGGGAGGTAGTTTGTACTCCAAAAGATCAACGAGGGTTAGGGGTTTTAAATTTAGAAGTCCATAACAAGTGTCTCCTGAGTAAATGGCTTTTTAAGTTGATTAATGGAGATGGGGTCTGGCATCAAATTCTTAGGAATAAATATTTAACAAACAAAACGTTGACTCAGGTTCAATATATGCCTGGAGACTCTCGCTTTTGGGCTGGCCTCATGAAGGTCAAGGAGGAGTTTCTCTCGCTAGGCAAGTTTGATCTAGGTGACGGGTCACAAGTGAGATTTTGGGAGGACGCGTGGATAATGTCGCGCCCACTAAAGTTAATCTTTCCTGCACTTTATAACGTTGTTAGGAAAAAAAGTGCTTCTGTAAGAACGGTACTTTCCACAACACCGTTAAATGTAGCTTTCGGGAGATCTCTCGTAGGGGTTAATTTACATGCATGGCACGATGTGGTGGCATTGGTTGCTAATGTACAATTAACGCACCAAAGAGATCGTTTTGTGTGGGGCTACACCGTAATGGATTATTCACGGTGAAATCCATGTACAGAGCCTTATTGACAAAGACAAGCTACTCCTTTTAATACTTTTATTTGGAAATTGAAATTACCTCTCAAAATCAAAGTTTTCTTGTGGTACTTATTTAAGGGAGTAATCTTGACAAAGGACAACTTAGTACGACGACAGTGGCAAGGAGATAGAAAGTGTTGTTTTTGTTCTTCTGAGGAGTCCATACAACATCTATTCTTTGACTGTCATTTTGCTAAGTTTATTTGGAGAATTGTTCATGTTTCCTTTAATTTATTACCTCCAACTAGTGTTCATAATTTGTTTACAGGCTGGTTAGATGGGATAAAAAGGAAACTGAAATCTAAGATTCTTGTGGGTGCAAGTGCGATCTGTTAGGTGATTTGGTTAACCCAAAATAATATAATTTTTGACAAGGTTGCAGCACCATCTTATTTACAAGGCTATCTTCAAGGGGGACCTCTTGGACCAGGGACGTGGTCCCTATTTCGAAGGAGGAGGATCGCCAAATAATAAAGATGGGATGTATCAATATTGAAACAACTACAATGGAGATGTTTGCAAGATATGGTCGGAGATTTAGCAATAGAATTGCTTTTTAGATAGCGAGTCTTGTAATTCTTCCTTCATTTTATTTGGTCAAAATATGTATCCGAGTTTGTGTGGACTGCAATAATCTTGTTTGTAATAAGGAACAGCTATTCATTGATCAATGCAGAGGCTGGAATATTAATATATTCCCTTTTCTAAAAAAAAAAATGTCGCCGGCATGCTTAATTATTTGTTCGACCCATATATTATGAGCCATACATAAATAATAATAATAAAATAATATATTTGCCGGCGAAAGGATCCGCCCGAGGCAGTTGTTGTCAATGTAATGCGGCGTACAGATAGACGCCTCCCGTTCCGGGCAGACAGATTGACAGAAATTGCACTTTGTTTTTCTAAGCTTATCACGGATTCACGGTCAATGTACGAAATGGTACCATGTGAGGGAGGCACATGCGATGCGATTCAAAACTACTCCGTATAAACTAGGACAACCAACTTACCGTCTGTTTGGTTGCGGAATGGGTGGGTTGGAGTGGCTCCGACCCTCGTTTTGGGATGGAGCGGCTCGTTCTTCGTTTGGTTGCAATCTGGATTTTAGGGATGGAGTGGCTCCATGTGGTGTTTGGATGGAGGGATCGGGTTATAAACACTTTACATCAGGGACCCTTACGGTTTATTGAAATCCAAAAAGGCTAGATTTGAAATTTCTTCTCTCTCCGCTACTTTTTACCAAACGAACCCCGAGAGTGAAATAAAATTGCGTTGACGTCCCTCTTCTTCTCCAAATGACGGATCGGACCGAGGGCCGCCACGAGCTAGCCGCGGCGCGCCGGGCTAGCCGCGCCGCCTCCGCGAGCTAGCCTCGCCCGCGCCTCACGAGCTAGCCGCTCCGCCCACCGCGAGGCCGCGCCGCCACCGGGCGGCCGTGCCACGCCGGCTAGGCGTCCGCCCACCACGGTCGCGCGGCCGCCGGGCGAGCCGTGCCCAGGGAAGCTCGGGCCGGCCACTCCGGTCGGGGGCCGCGGGGGGGCGCGTCGGCCCGAGTCCGCGCCGGGCGGGGAACGTCTGGGCTGGGAAGTTCGGGCCACCGGGGCGGGGCCGCGCGGCTGGGCGGGACAGCGCCGCCGCGCTCGTCGGGGCAGCGCCGGGCCGCCTATAGCCGCACCGATGGTCCGCGCGCCTGGAGACGAGCGTGGAGAACACCGCTTCCAACGGAGAAAACGGGGGTTCGCTCCATCCACCAGAATTCAGCGGATGGAGCGAACCCGCATGTGGAGCGAATATTCCCTCCCGGGTTGGCTCCATCCCCGCAGCGTTCCAACCAAACACCCCAAAAAACGGGTTCGCTCCGACCCAGCTGGGTTGGCTCTCCAACCAAACACACGGTTAGAGTGTGTTTAGATCCCTGAAAATGACACTGTAGCGAACTTAAAAGCACTGTAGCATGTTTCATTTGTTTGTGGTGTACATCTAAACTATGTAATTAGTTATTTAGTTTACCTACATTTCATACTCCGGACATGCGTCATTTAGTGCATTTAATGTTTCGACGTGATGGAAATTTTAAAAAATTTAGAGAAAAGTTGGGGAACTAAACACATCCTTAGCGTTTTGAGAACTAGGGTACTCTTCTATGTCCTTTCTTTTAAGCTTTTATTGTCCCTACAAAAAATGAGCTTATTATCTATTCCATGGAACTACCATCATACCATGAAGATAAGCCATCATCTCAATTTTTTGAGCAAACTTAGATAATAGATCATAATTTTACAACAGGTCACACTGCATATTTAAAAACAGGCAACATACCATTTGTAATACATATGTTGTGTTCTTCTCAGGCTCAGTCCAATCAAATCACCAGATCCCAAGCTGAATCTCATAACAGCAGTTGGCCTAGCTACATTTCAGGAACTTGTTTCTGATGGACCGACCATCCCAACTAATGTGTCATCAAGACTCAGATGACTAAACTAGTGGTAGCCTTCCATTAATCAGCTCCACGAGGACGACGCCAAAATAGGAAACATCAGCTTTGTCAATTACCGTCGAACAACTGCGTGTGGTTTGAAGCTCGTCGGAAATGGTCTGGTGGTGGCACAAGGTAGGAAGTACTGTGTGCACTCGCTCCGGTTGGTAGGCGAAGCAAGTGGCCGAATCTTGTTGTTTCGTTGATGTTGTTTTTGTCGTTACCGTTGTTTTGTTGTTGTCGTCATCGGTGTGTTAAGTGTTGTTGTAATCTTTTCTCTCCCCCTCTCATGTACTCACTGGCCTTCAGGGTCACCTTGTACTAGGTGCTCAGCACACTCCACCCACCAAAATTTACTGGAATTTCGTCCCCCCTCCCCCCGCCCCCCGGATTAAGTAAAAAAAAATTACCGTCAAACACAGAAGAACTAAGAAGCTATGCGCCTAGTTCATACTTGCAAACCCCAAATCTGCATCCTGTGTAATTGCACCAAATTTAGAGATCGATTTGGATTACCTTCGGAGGCGGTGACTAGTGGACCTTGCGTACGACAGCCATGGCTCCCGACTCTTTCTCGGTTGGGGAAATGATTGGAATGGGCCTGGCGGAACACTGGACATTGCTTTTTTTTTTGAGTTAATCGGGGGGGGGGAGCAGTCCCCACCTTTTCCATTGCCACAGATTCCGGACGAAGCTCGGGGTGTCAAGCTCCCCAAAGGTAGTACAAGGGTGACCCTGGACATTGTTGAGGGGTCTAGTTCCAAAGGGTACTGAGGAAGTGTGGGGAAGGAAATGAAAATGTAGCAGTAAACTTTCTAGGCACGAGATCACCCATTCCCATGACGCACGACGCAACTTTACAGGTTTCCACCTAGTGTTGAGTTTACATTGCATATTTCCTGGTATATTGGTTGGAACAAAATTATATCATCACATCACAGTAAAATCAGCTAGTAGTTCAATTTGCACATGGATTTGCAGCTAGCTAAAATACAACTAAACCCAGTCCTAATCCGATCTACAAACTGTTTACACAGGAAAATGACTAAACCGATCCAGTCAAAACTGATCAAGAACTGCACTGCTGCTTGCATCAGCAATGCAGGCTTTTAATTCCTCCCAATCCAGACAGCCTAACAAAGAAATCTGCTCTCAGCTTGAAAGTGACCTCAAGTTAAACCATACATACCCATCCATGGATCGGCGACTGTTTTTTTTTTTCACACCGGAGAATCTGTATCGGCGTCCGTACTATTCGGCGTATCCGTATGATGCTGAATTTGCTGATGCGGTGGTCGGTCGTCGGCAGTTTGCGCCGCCGCCGCCTGTTGCGTGGCGTCGGCGAGGACGGTGGCGCGGCAGAGCGGGCAGGTGGTGTGGAAGCGGAACCACGTGTCGACGCAGCGCGCGTGGAAGCGGTGGCCGCACCGCGGCAGCAGGCGGGCCTCGTCGCCGTCCGCGAACTCCGCGATGCAGATCGCGCACTCGGCCGCCGCCGGCCCGCCGACGCCGCCACCAGACGAGGGGGAGGAGGAGGAGTGCACGACGAAGACGGGCAGCGCGGTGATGGCCAGCTGCACCTCGCGCTGGTCCCGGGCCTTGGGCGACGCCGGCGGCGACGAGGCCACCGACGACGACGCGTCGTCGTCCTCGCCGCCGCGGGAGCGCGAGAAGAAGCGCCAGAAGTAGACGTAGACGAGGAGGACGAGGAAGACGTTGAGCGCGACGAGGCCCGCCGTGAGCAGCCGCCCGTGTGCCTCCCAGTGGATGCCGGCGCCGCCGCGTGGGCTAGGGCTCATGGCCTCCTGATCCATTACTCCGTTGGATCCTTCTCCTTCGATCGCCCCGGCCGAACCCGGATCAAATCAATCAAAATGCTAGGTATACAGTACAATGAAGATCTAGAGTAATCAATACAATGAAGATCTAGACTTCTCAATCCAGATAGTGGCAACGGATATGGGATGCTTGGGACGGAGGTGAGACGTGGAGGCGTGGGTTCGTTTATAGGAGCTACTCCTACTCCTGCTCCTGCTTCTACGGGGGGGAGGAAGGAAGGAGGTGGCGGCTCTTGAGTTCCCTTGCGGCGTACGTAGCCAAGGGCAAGACCACGACTGCCGCCGAGCCGATACGGATGCTGGATCGCCTCCGCTTTAGGCTCTGGTGGTGCCTCTTGGCGAGGCTGGACGGGCGCGGCCGGACCAAAAATCAGGAGGAGGCCCAGATCAGAATGGTGAATGGAATGGAATTGGAAGGAAGCTGCATATATCATGCATGCATGAGAATCCCACCGGACAAAGTGTCAAGTGGCCACTTGTTTTCTTTTTTTTTTTTTCTTTTCCATGGATGGAGTAGCGATCGAGTGGCGCGGTTTCTTGTGTTGGGGGCCGAAGAAATCTGTTGGCGGCGTGAAACTGATCTCGAGCCCCGGCCGCGTGTAGACGTGTAAGTTGGAGTACCGGTTTCCGCCCACAGGATTGCGTTGGGTAGTTGTAACCTATTGTACGTTCGCAAGAGCTCGCTTTCGGGGCAAAAAAATTTGTTTCGAGACATAAATGTTATATTTTTTTCTATAAACTTGGTCAAAATGGCATAGTTTGACTGCAAGCTTCTCATAATTACATGTTTTTTTTAAAAAATGGGTAGAGTATATACTGAGAAGGCGGAAAAGAAAAGGTTGAGTAAAATCACCTCCGCTAACTATCTACTCTCTCTCGTCCCTAAAAGAGTGTCGTTTTAGGTTTTTCATTCATCATGTTTGACCATCCACCTTATTCAAAAAAAAAATTTCAAAAATATCTTTGATTTTATAATGACTTATTTATCATTAAATATACTTTAATGCTGATTTATTTATTTTATAATTAACACAAAATTTTTGAATAAGATGAAGCGGTCAAACATGATGTCTGAAAAGTAAAAACGACGCTTTTTTTTTGAATGGAGGGAGTACAAACTATCAATGTTTCTCTCTCGTATGATCGTCTTATCAATATTTAACCATGCAAGAATTGACTCAGCAGAAAATTAAGTTATCTAGCTGTCACCTCGCTCGTTTCAAAAAAGAAGAAAAAACTGTCACCTCGCGCTCTCTCGGCTCTGGCCTCCCTCCATTGCCATTCCCATTCAAGATTTCACATGACACCATCCTCTCACAGCCATCCTAGTTTATGCAATAAGGAGTTCGAATGCTATTGCGTCTCTGTGTTACAATTTTATTCCCTCCGATAGAAGCACTTTGACACATTTGCCTCTGCATTGTCTTTGACCAGTAACTTTAAATATATTCTTAGAATTATTAGAGTCCTCCCATTATAAATAATCTTATAACAAAGTTTGAATACAAATCTACACATATAACTGCGAAAGGGCTTGTAGAGCCTCAGTTAGCACCTCAGGTCCTCAGTTTAACTCCCTACTAGGAGTGAATTTTTCATGATTTAACGGCTTTGAAGATGTCCAAATCTTGTTCTAAACGGTAAGTCTTTAATTACGGCCAGTGAGTGTTATTTACCCTTGTAAACTTAGCAATTATGTATTAAAATATGTCTATTTACTCAAAGTGCACTATGTATATTAGGCAGAACAGAATCCTTACAAACTGCCATGTGAAATTTTGCAAGGTTTATATGGACATGTTTAGTTTCTAGCCACAAGTTGGCTCTACATTAATTGTTACACACTTGTCTAAGTTAGGTGCTCAACATTTTTGATATACCAAGTTTAAGAGAATCTTGTTGTACCTTTTTAGTCATTGACTCAACATGGTACCGAATTTAGTAATGCAGAATCTTGCTACACTTTGTGGCGGCAACAAAACAATTGCCTAAGTCAACCCTGTATATCCTTATTAGATGTGGTGGCAAGTTATGGCTAGCAAACAAATAACCTCTAAATGTTATTTTTACAGACAAGTTGAGGGGAAAAAACAAAGAAGAACGCACCCATGCAACGAATAGGTGGCGATCTACGCTTCAAACAGGCAACTTGTAGTAGTATATAACAAAATAACATCATCATAAGTCAATTCATATGCCTTCTCCAAGCAAGTAAACAAATAAGCACCGATTATTATTTCTCTCGCTCGGTATTTTAGAGAACCACTTGGCAAGTGACAGTCACCTGACATATACAAACGCCTGTTCCACCCTGTGCACAGCTGATTTGGCATCCGAGTCACCGCCGACTTGTCTATGCGTAACTGGTCCGCTAGAGCCGTATCCAATGGGGATCAAGAACGAGATAATGCTAGCATTTGTTTACACGGTTTTTAATTCACATGTAGGAGGATAAAATAATTTCATATGGCTCTGCATGTGTCCATGTGATGAGGACCCGGCTTATGACAGGTTAGCTAGTGTAAAGAATTCGTCGACATTGGCAGACCTTTCTCGAAGTTATATATGTACTATATGTATTTAGATTTGTTGGGTATAATAATACGGCGACAAGCTTGGTAGAACGAATCCGTTTACTATGAACTTATTATGAGTCTAGCATACGTATCAGCATTATATACCATTATAATCTTGAAACTACAGTAGGCTATCAATGGTATAATCTCAACTAAACTTGGTAATGGTCCTAAATCCAAACGAAACCCACATCAAATCTTTGAGTTGTAACAGCTTCAGCTTAATCCAAACCAGTCCACTGGTACCTCTAAAGGGGTGTTTAGTTCACAAAAGTGAACCCAAAAAGTGCTACAGTACGCGTCACATTGAATCTCTTGACGCATGCATACAGCATTAAATGTAGGTCAACAAAAAAAACCCAATTGCACATTTTGGCTGAAAAGTGCGAGACAAATCTTTTGAGCCTATTTAGTCCATAGTGGGACAATAAAAATAACAAATACAAACTAAAAGTGCTTAGGCTAACCCAAAATATTTCATCAACTAAACACCCCTAAACTGAGCTAGTGGGACAATAAATACCAAATACAAACTAAAAGTGCTTAGGCTACCCAAAATATTTTCACCAACTAAACACCCCTAAACTGAGCCAATTCGTATCAAAATGAGGGGCCACCGGCGCTGGGCTCGGGCTCCCGGGTGGTCGAGCCTAGAGGGAAGCGGCGAACAGCCTGGCACTCTATGGCAGTGCACCCTGCGCATGCGGGATGCCCGGGACGGGATAGCCTGATAGGTGCCTGGGCGGCACCGTGGCGGGAGGGCTTGGTGTGCCGCGGATGGCGTTCGGCACAGCGCTGGTCGGCTGTGTAGTGTCGGTAGGTGGCTAGCGGGCTCCTCGTCCTCGCGAGCTCGCCTCCTCCTATGCCGCGTTGTGCACCGTCTGCGCCTGTGAGAGAAACCGAGGGAGACAGATAGGAGCAGAGTTGTACGGTGGGTTAGTTTTGTTGTTCTCTAGGCCTTCGTTATTAGGCTGAAGTTACATGGGGATCCAGTGTTCATGGCCTAACGACTAGGGCCTGGGCTGCAGATCAGATTGAGAGTTTGTACTTGAGATGAGGATGGTGTGCATGTGTGTGGGTATTTGCGTCTGTTGCATTGGCACAAACCAATTTGAACTAGCAGAACTGCCCGCGCATTTGCGGGGGCTTGCAAGTTTTGACGGATAATTTTTGTCATTAGAAAACGACAAAATACATTACACACTAATGTTCTTAGATGTTGACAACATTTGGGAGAAGCGAGGATAGTAGTGAATGACGAAAAGAAAATAAAGTGTTGGGGTACAGGAAGAAGTGAGAATGGTAGTGTCATAAATGTGGAACCTGCAAAATTATAACTTTAGTTAAAAAAAATCCAGGTATAACATAAGATTATTTGTAAATAAAATCAAAAGCAGAGACGGTAGCTCATATGAGCAATAACATATAGCATAGGGGTTGCCCCTAGTGGTGAATCTAGGATTTTAGGTCACCTGGTTAAACATGACTCCCACCGCCCGCGGCCCATCCTCCACTCCGGCCATCTCCATCAACTCCAGCGCCCTCCTCTCCTCCATCTCAAGCCCCAATGGATTCTAAATGCTCTCTCTTGACATGGCGCTGCCGGAATGAGGGCTGTCGGATCTGGACTTCGACCATGGACTCGGGTTCTCCTCTCTGGTCTTACACCGCTTTGGACGTCTAGTGAGCCCCCCCCCCCCCCCCCCCTCATGCAAGAATCCTTTTCATCCGGTGATCATCTTTGGTAGATCAGCATTTCGTTTAACTCAAGAATCAGTCGGTCTTATCTTGCAATCTTGCTTTGGTGGTGCTGCTCGACATTTTAATGTTCGATTCCTTTCGGGATGGATGTTTAAGTTCAATGTGTCATGCAAAAACGTTGGATTTATGATCTATAAACTGTCTGCATTTGTCTGCAATTCATTTGCTGCTTTTTTTAATCTGGGGGAATGGTGGACCAAACTGGAAGAGGGATTACCAGTTGTGGTGCCTAGAAAATGAAAAAGAATGGACCTATATTGGATCCAAGGGGAAGCACATGAAAAGCTATGCAGAAATAGTTAAATCCCCAAAAACTATACCTGTGTTCAAGAGATTATCTTTTCCCCTCGATTTTCATAAAAACTATCTCGAACACTCCACAAATCCGGTTACTTTTGCCTCCCCACCAGAGAACAATCCTCAATCATCACATTACTCAGCAGTCTGTGTTCTTCGCTGGCATTTGAAAAAGAATTTTCAAATCAAACGGTCAGAAAATGTTCACCGTGAATCTCGGGAGGAAACACAGCCATGCAGCAAGTTAATGGATGCACCACATTTTTCAAATTCAAATTCTATGGATCATGGCAGCCCATCTATGTCCCGTGGTCTTGGATCTAGACACCCAAAACCGGCCCATCTCATCCACAGCTGCTATCAGTCCCCAGCGGCCCATTGCAGCAAATGTCTGTGCCCCCACCACAAATGGAAGGATTGTATTTGACAAGTAAGATGTCGTATCTGCTTCAATTACGGTCACGCTTCCCGGTCTTGCCATCGAAAATCGTGGATTAAATGGCGTTACAGGATGGTTTCGCGTTTAGAAGACGAAGGAACAAACTCTAGGATTATAAAGACCAGCCCACCAACCGGGGTATCGGTTCTGGATGCCTCCGTCTCCTGCCACACTCCACCGACCAAAACCAATGTTAAAAAACCCTCCTCGTTCTCGCCATCGACGGCGATGGCGAACTAGGCATGTGATCCCCGTCCCTTCGTCCCCGCGGGCTTCACGCTCCAGGAGCGTCCCGCTCGTGCTGAGATCGTACGTCATGAGGTGTACGCGATCAGCTGCTACACCAAGTACAACGAGAACCTCGCCATCGCCAAACTCGAGCCGCCGGTCAACAAGAAGGATTTCGATCAGCTTGAAGCAGCACTCTATGAGTTCTTTCAGCAGCATGAGGTACATGTCTTGGAAATCCTACCCTGCCCCCTCGGTGATGCATATGTCAGATTTGTGACACCAATGGATAGAGAGCGTTTCTTTGGTCCGATTTTTCCTTTTGGGGGAGGGCATATGTTCTTGGTCAAACACGATGAGGCTGCTGTTGACACCTGTTATAGTATAATATTATAAGTTAACTTGATGGATTTTCCGCGCGTTGCCGCGAGTATGAAAGATGACTATAAGAGAAATTTGTTGGATAACTAATAAGAATCAACATGTTAGCCTTTAATAGATTATCAAACAATACATGTATTAAATGGAGAAATAAAATAGAAGAATTCTACTACTACCAAAGAAGCCCTTCAAATCAACAAAAATAAATCAATTGAATTGAAGCAGTTGCTGGCCCAAGGCTGGGACACGGCAGGCTCTTGGGCGTCTTGTTGGGCCGCACAGCACCAAATTCGTGGCCGCCCGGCCAGCTGCAGCTCTCCGTCGATCCACTGCGGCGGCTTGCAGTCCCGAATAATTCCAATTCCCTATCGATTCAGAGCTTCCTTCCATCGACGGGGAGTGGCGGCGTGAGGTTGGCGAAAGTGAGAAGAACTTCGTAGAAGGCGCCGAGGCGGGGACACTTGCCGCTCATCTCGGCCTCCAAATCTACCGCAGCCGCGGACTCCTTGGCAAACTGCCTCTCCTTTGCGGCCGACGACACCTTTCGCGGGTAAAGTGGAGGACGGCGACGACGGCGGCCGGCGAGGCGCCCGCCCGCCCGAGGAGGCGGATGTGGCGGCCTTGGAGGTGGCACCGATCCGGAGGCCTCCTTGGCGGCATCGGCGCCCTTGGGAGACGACGGCGGAGGTGGCGGCGCGGGGCCGAAGAAGGTGGTGTAGGCGACGATGTCCAGCAGACGCCGGACGTGCTCCACCGCGCGCTCTTCTGCCTGCTCGTCGTCATGCACACCAACTTCGTGCAGCAGGTCAGTCACGGGCCCGTCTCTCGAGAATTGCCCTCCATTGCTCCTGCTGCTGCCCCTGTGATGGATTGGGAGCGGATGTAGCTATTTATGGATTATAGGGGGGAAGCCAAGAGCTGCAGACCTTTCGTTTGTTGTGCAGTGCGTCAGTTATGGTGGAGGAGGCGGGAAGTTGGGCACGGCGGCGCTGGAGGACGGGATGGGTTCATACGGCAACACGAAGAGGCCTAGGTGGGGAACGTAGGTTACTGGTGACGTGTGCCAATCACAGCCCTGAGAACTCCTAAAATAACCTCTAGTGGGGGATTCTCTTATAGGTGTAGTAGCTTAACATGAAATAAGGGCTCAAGTTGGATATCAACATAAGTCTAGGGGTCTAACTAATATATATCCACGAGTTTTGGTATTCTGTGACTTTGCAGGGACTAATAGATAAAATCAGAGAAGATTGATGAGAATCGGAAGAGTTTACATCCCATACGATGACAAGACTTAACCGTGAAGTAACTCAACCCGAAATGTGGACTAAAAACACTCTAGAAGATACCGAAGACACCAGAAGAGACGGAAGCCAAGGTGGCTTGACACCCCGGGCCGCCGGTCAAAAGTAGGCGGCCGCCAGGTGGGTCCCACCTGTCAGCCTCACCTTTTTATGTCGGTTTACCACCGACCTTGAGGTTGTATCTACACCGTTATTGGAGGTCGGTTTGATCCAAGCGTCCCTGTTTATCGCCAAGTGCTATATAAGAAGACCCCCTGACCCCAGGGTGAAACCCTAATTCATACCAAGTCATTATCATCTGAGTTCATCTCAACTCAAGTCCAACCAAGTCTAGACCTAAGCCCTAGTTCATCATATTAGAAGTAATTAGCTACCTAGCTAGTTCTAGAGGAAGTCAAGTTCATCTTGATTCCTGATAGTCAAGAAGTAGCGAGGATCATCTTTCTCGTGGCTTCTCTCTTGTATTCGATCTGTAAGTATTATTATTATCAGAATACAATTGTTATGACTTTGATCTATATCATTATTATATTCTTATTGATATGTATCCATGCATGCTATAATTATATATTTAGTTTAGTGAGTTTGTCTTGTATCTTATGCATGGAATTGTATAGCATCCACGTAGATGATCACTATGTGGGTGATAAGCAATGTGTAAACGTGGTGTTTATACAACGTTTATCTGCAATTGCACCATACATTCCGGGACGTGTGGTAGATCGCGGGAGTGACAGTCCTGTTGAGTCCTTTGGAGTCCACCCCCCGAATGCTAGGACAAGTTGAGCTATAATTACGGTGATGATCAAGTTTCGTCCTTGATTGTCATTGGTAGTTGCTTACCATGTGTAGATGTAATTCAACCTTGCCATGATAGCTAGATGTATTGCACTAATTGTAGTATTCATTGACATATGATTAGGAGTATCTTAGGAATATTCTTTCTATAACATGCTAATAGCTCGTATGATACTAGTGGCATATGATGATCTTAGACTTGGGTAGTTATCATTTATTCAATTATCTTTATTTTGTGACTTATGCTGTTGAGTAATGTTAGATGCACATGGCTACTCTGCATTATACAACTGCAAGTGGATCTCATAAGTAAATCACAATCTAAATCATTACCTCTTTCTCTCTACTTTCCATAAACTCCCCTTCCCTATGGTAAAATATAAATACGATACCTGAATTACTCCCGATGAAGTGCTACGATGGTATTTCTATCTGTGCGCTTGCAGATATCATGTTCAATCTTTTGTCAAGGCCTATCAAGAATACCATACCCGCATTTCTTAGAGCGTTATTGCTAGGGTGACAGACTAGTGTGTAGGTAATGCCTAGAAATGAGTGATATACCTTGAGTACATATCCTGGTGAGATTAACTCCACTATGGATAAAGATGCTAAGTTTACACCCCACTACTAACACCGCCTAACTCCGCCTTTGTTGGATTGTGAGATTAACTCCACATCCAAGCTAATATGATTAGATAGATATCCCATATATATTTCTTTTCGCCTTCCTAATTTGGATCGTGTTAGAAATATCAACAAGCATTTCTAGTGCCGTTGCTGGGGAAGGGCGTAGTCTAACCAGAACAATAGTTTTCATGGCTTTGCTTCTAGCTTTTCTAGTTTGGAAGATGTTAGTCAAAATTTTTAAAATGTGTTTTTCTAACTTTATAAGTTTTCCTAGTGCTTTTTCTAGCTTCTCTAGTATGGAAGGGTATTAGTCAAAACTTAGATAGTGTTATTCCCAATAAGTTAGTCTTTGTTTTCTAACTTTACTAGTTTAGAAAGGGTGCTATCCAAAACTTAAACACAACATACATGGAAATAAGAGAGATCACTTGCATCACATAATGCATTGAGAACCCATTATCACATACTCAAACAGGTTCAACCCTTTTTTCTATTTGTTTTTATCTTATGCGGGGGTAAAATATATGTATGAATTGGAACCGTCCCGGATAATTTTGTTGAAGATCCCGAAAAGTTAATCGAGACAGGCCGAGCAAAAACTTCGGACAAACACCAAAGATTTATATCATCATCATCATCATCTTCGAGACACCAAGACCTTCCGATTCGGACGTTGATCAAGTAAGGCGAAGCTTAACACCCGAATTTGAAGTTATGACAACCAAGACACTTCGTGAGTTCTCGGCTCCCACCACGGACAACATTATCACCGGGTCCGAAGGTAGAAGTTGGAGACAATGGCTTTGAGCTTAAGCCGGGGCTCATCAACATGGTGCAAGACGGTAATTCTGCGGAAAGGCACATGAAGACGCGAGTGCTCATCTCCAACACTTTCTGGAAATTTGCAGTACTTTCACTATGAAGGACGTATCCAGAGACGCCATATTGTTGTGCCTCTTCCCATTCTCACTATTGGGAAAGGCAAAACAATGGTTCTATGCTACTAAAGAGAAGAATACAACATGGGATTTATGTTCCACAGCCTTTCTTGCCAAGTTCTTTCCTATAGGCAAGACGAATGCCTTAAGAGGGAAGATATCAAACTTCCAACAACAGCATGATGAATCTGTCCCGGAAGCGTGGGAACGTTTCCAAGAATATATTTCAGAATGTCCACACCATGGGATGGAGAAGTGGTTGTTACTGCAAACTTTCTATCACGGGCTAGTTCCCAGTGCTCGTGAGACAATGGATGCTGCAGCAGGTGGTGCTTTCTTATCACTTACACTAACCAATGCTACAGAGCTTGTGGAGAAGATGGCTTCCAACCAAGGTTGGAGTGAAGAGCGTCAACCCCGTAAGAGAGGAATGCACCAGCTGAAAGAGGTAGATATGCTATCTGCCAAGATAGACCTTATCATGAAGAAGCTAGAGGATAGAGATCCTCAACCCAAGGCAGTCATGCAAATTCAAGATTCCCGCATGACGTGTGAAGAATGTGGAAACACAGGCCACACTGGCAGGAATTGTCCAGAGATTGTGGAGGACATCAACTTCGTTAATAACAATAATAATTTCCGTCCTCAACAGAATCAAGGTTGGAATCAACAGAGGCCCAACTACCAAGGAAACTACCAAGGTAATAATCAAGGTAATAATCAAGGTAATAATTTTAATACTTATCAACCTTCCTTAAGAGACCTTGTTCTTAACCAAGGTAAAGTTATGGAGAATCTATCTAGAAAGATAGCCACCAATGATAAAGCTCTAGAACTTATTAATACTCGTTTGGAAAGCTTTTCTTCAAACTATTAAGAAACAAAGATAGTTTTAACAAGATGATAGAATCTCAGATTTCTCGACTTTACTGTTCCACTAACCACACCAGGAAAGATTCCGGGACAACCGGAAGAATTAGAAACTGCAAATCTTATCGATATCTATAATGCAGGTAACTACTATAGAGAGACCTCAGGAAGCTGCTGGTTGGATGACTCGATGCCACCCAAGAAGGAAGATCCAGAAGGCCGGTCATTACAATCGGATAGGACAACACACTTTCGATAATGCTCTATGTGATTTCGGCTCAGCGTGAACACAATGCCTAAGGTAATTTATGAAAAGATTTATAGTGAACCACTGTGGAATACAAATATGTGCTTGCAGCTAGCAGACCAATCATTCTGTTATCCCGAGGGGATCCTTGAAGACGTGTGTGTGGGAATTAGAGGCTCTTACGTGCCAACAGACTTCGCAGTCGTGGAAACCTGAAGAAGTGAAAAATCAATAATCATACTCGGTCGACCATTCCTATGCTCAGCTAAAGCAATCATCTATGCAGATAGTGCGAATATTTGTTTCAACATTAAAGGAAAGAAGGAGAAGTTCAACTTCAAGAATAAGGTACATACCTCTCCTAATTATCCACAACATTCTTATTCATATTTGCCAGAACCAAAGATAGAAACCTACAACAAGAATAGAAGAAGGAACCAGAATAAATACAAGAAGGCACATGACCTACAAAGGCAATGGTTGTTAATAAGGTAAGTTCTTATAATGACCATCTACTTCCATCTCCTATGCTTCGTATGCAAGATCGACCCAGTACCCCCTACTATTCATTGCTCTATCAATCAATGGAATTTTTATAACACATTTTGTGATACGGGTCCAGTATTAACTTAATGGCAAAAGTAACATATGAATTACTATTTGGAAAATTGCCGTTGCAACCAACATTTGTGCGCGACTATAGATGGCAAACCAATCATACAGAATTCCAGAAGGAATTGCTAAAGACGTACCAGTCAAGATCATGGACCACTATGTTCTCACTGACTTTGTAGTCATGGACATGGGGAAGGAAGAAGATCCACCAATAGTGCTTGGGAGACCATTCCTCAACACTACACGTGCAATCATCTACATCCATATCCAGGGAGAGATACATTTCCAATTCTCTAAAGAAAAGGTACGTGTGTTCTTTAATAGTTATAATGATTATACAAAACCCAGAAAGAGCAGGTCAGCTCGTCACCGCCAAAGGAGACAGTGGATTAAAGATCTAGAAGGAGATAAGGTAAGTGAAGAGGCTAAAGCCCTTACACCGAACCATCTACGGAGAAAGAAGAATCAACCACTCCGAGAAGAGCCCACCGGCTAAGCCGAAGTGGAGGAAGAAAAAGACATCTCCCGAACATCATCGAAAGAGACAATAGAATCATCACCGCCACCGACAGTGACAACCGATATACCATGGGAGTAAAGAGCGTAACTAGAAGTCCCGTTCGGAGGACTCAAAGCGCCGAATCCTCGCCGAAAGGTAACTTCGGTAAGTTATCCATATTTAAATTCCCAAAGATTGCATATTTATTCTTTCCATATCATGTTTACTTTTAGCATTCTATATATACGCATTTGAAAATAACAAAAATATTTTGTCGTTTGTTTTGTGAAAACCTTAAAGCCCCATGCTAATAACCCCCGAGGCCTAAACACCTCTAGGCTATTTGTTGTGGTGGCATAAAAAAAATAAAAAATATATATAAATAAAATAAAGATGCATAAGTACTTTATCTTTTCTTGCATAT
>JADLZK010012288.1:0-72861 GCA_015847255.1 Hyparrhenia diplandra | reverse complement strand
TGCTATTTGCATAGACTACTAGTTCAAAGATTTTTAGTTGACCCTGCAAGCAGCATGGATGGCGTTATCCATTACATCATACTAGTTCATTCTGGAAAATGTATATTATTTGCTTTTTACATAGGTAAACTTGGATATGCGTAAGAACATCCATATGTCAAATAGAGAGGTCTTTAAAATTATTCCAGTACTCTTTTTGGGGAACAATTATTCCAGTACACAGGGATAGCTGCTAGAATCATTATAGTAGCTTTACCATCTATAAATGGTAACATAAGCAAACTGCGAGTCACAAAGCGAGGTGCCCATTTAAATATCCTATATCATAGTTACAACGTTACAATGCAAACTAGCAAAGGTCCATGAGCACACGATATAATCAGCCAGTACATGAAAATCAGAAAGTGGAAGTCTGATTTCCCTTGTGTGTGCGTGTTTGTGCTTGGACCAGAAAATAAACACACCAGCTTAATAAAACTAAATGAAAAGGGTAAGTGGCTAATTTAATTTTTCAGCACTGATGGCACTAAAAATGAGATTATTGTAGGTGGTAGGTCAATTCCATCCTGTCTGACTTGTACTACAAGATTCAAAAACCAAAACAAGAAATGTATGTTTACTATTTGATTCCCTGCAGCTCCACGTCTATGTCAATTGCATATAATAGTGCCAATAAGCAACCAATAATGTTATCTTATTTCATTGGTCACACCACAAGAACCGTACTAGATCACATGTGTCATCATGTAACCAATGCTGCAAGATACTCCCTCTATTGCAAGTACATCATTTTAGTTTTGTCCTGCTTATAGAAAATGCACCAATATCTATGATATAAAATTAGTTGCATCAAATCCACTGTAGAATACGTACTGACAATGCATTTATTTGGTATTGACGATGTTAATGTATTTTTCTAAATCTTAGTCAAAGCTAAAGAAGTTTGACTTAGGACAAAATTAAAATGGCCTACATTTTGGAAGAAAGGGAGTATTTATGAGCATAAACTCCTATAAGTTATTGACGAGAAAGTTCTGGGAACCTCATATGTAAATAGTATTGTGGAGCTCGAAAATAATAGGAAACATCTCATAATGCCCATTACCATATATTGTTTCTGTTCTTACCGACAAGAATAACAAGATTACAGTGAGGGGTTTATAGCTATGCAACGACTTTTTCAAAAGTTTCAAGTTAACATCAAACCTAATGGTTCCAGCCCATTCTGTGGAGATGACTACCTTTTGAAAAGACCGCCATATTAGAAATTTTGGATGAATGTAATTGTCCAGCATTTCCATCGTCAAATTCTATCAGCTAAATCCAATGAAGAACAACCTGGATTACCAACCTTCCAGCTGGAAACCATGTAGCACAATGCGATTAGATAACGAGACTATGAGAGCATATTTGATTGTGTAGCCCATGAGAGCATTAAGTAACCCAATATTGATTCCCTTTCATTAGCTAATGTGCATCTTCCTCAGTAAGGCACCCCCAAACTTAATCACAGTACTTGACTAGATTGACAGAAAGTGTCGATTAGTAAAACAATATTTGATAAACAGACAGGAGCATATTCTATAAGGAATTAAGAATAGCTCAATGATTCAATCTAGCTTGCTCGATTAAATTTTCATGATGAATCGATAACAATAACAGCAGCAGCAGCAACATAACGGAAGTTGCTGCGTGCCTCTCACACCTTCATTGTCTTTGTTCTGGAAGTTGACATGTGTGGCGTGAGTGCGTGACATAAATCCCAAAGAATGTGAGACTGCCAAAGGATCAGGATACCTCAACTCAGTGTCAAGACAGCACAAGCTAGATTTTGTACCCAGAAATTATTGGTACGATTGGCAAGACTCAACAGGAAGCTTGACTTGCATCCTACAGCGAGATCAAAATGATATGAGGTGTGCTTTATAAAGGGAAAACACAGCAGGAGAACTGCTGGGTGTATATGACAAGAATAATTGATGTCCTGTTGAATTGATGCTAGAAAGTAGAAACGGAGACAAGGCATCCATGTTGTATCGAAAGACAGCTATGCGTCAGCCAAATTGCAGTGAGACAAGGTATCCATGCCGTATCGTAAGACAGATAAGTTGCAGTCAAGGGAGGTTGCATTAGATGGCAACATGGCCGGACCACCGGATGATTCGTGCTAAGGAGCGAAACCGAGAGCACGCCGTAAGTGGGTCAGGATGACCAGGTGAGGACCTCACAACCGAGCATTCCCTGGCCACGAGCAGCCGTCACGCGGCCCGCGGCTGCCCCCTGAAGAGGGCGACACGGAGACGGACGCAACAGCAAACTGAAAGCCGCCCACATTTCGATGGCGATCGCGGATTGGGGACAATGCCGTGCAAATTCTATCGGATTGAAAACTCAAGCGAAGAGCATCGTCGGGCTGCGAAGGTAGGGTAAAGGGATTTTGCAGGTACCTGCCGCTGGCGCGTTGCTTCCGGGAAGCCTCCATTGTCCATGGACTGCGGCGGTGGGGAATGGGGAGGAGGGTGGGAAGCCGGACAGCGGCGTGCATTCCCTCCCTCGCCGTCGTCGCTTGGTCGCGATCGCGCAGGAATGTCGCTCGAGACGACGCTCCCGCGACGCGTTGGCGCGATAGATCTGGTGAGAGCACGGGGAGCAGTGACGGCGGAACCCGCCGGTGGGAACGGCTGAGTGCCAACCTATGCTCGTGCCCATCGCCGAGATGCCGATACGGCGGATGAGTGAGCGGCGAGGCCGTGGGTATGATTGCAAATCCATACGTTTTTTTTTTTCATAATCACGCAAAAGCTTTTGCGCGTTTTATATTAAGAAGAGAAAGGTTCAAATAACAGTTCGGGTGTGATACACATAAGAAACTCAACGCCAACACCCTCCCTTACATCCTAAGCACTGCCAACTATGCAGGCGGACTACTCGCCGGTTAGTCTACCCAAATGCTTAGCCCCAGCAAGGACCCATTGGCACGCCATGCACTGAATGATCTGGAAAACCGAATCTAAGGTCGAGCTGGCTCCACGGAAGGTTCTTGCGTTGCGCTCTTTCCAAAGCTCCCAAGCAATAAGCGCGAATAGTGAATCCGCACCTTTCTTCTTGTCTCCAACCCAAAGAGCGCGCCAGGTGAACCACCACTCTAGCGTCGTACCATCTGGCTGAGCGGTCTGTACTCCCAGAGCTTGCGCCGCCTTGAACCAAATTTGCCTAGCAAAAGAGCATCCCACTATGATATGATCAATTGATTCATCATCCTGATCGCACATGCAGCAGAGCTCAGCGGCGTTCAGCTCATGCTTTCTCCTTCGATCCGTTGTCCAGTGCCTCCTTCGCAGCGCTAGCCACAAGAACAACTTAACACGCAAAGGTGCCCAAATCTCCCACACCAGCACACATCCAGGCAAAGGATGAGAACCCTGATGCAGTGCCAAGTACGCTGATCTGGTGGAGAAGGAACCATCGGACTCCCATCTCCACACTAGCCGGTCGGGCCTGTCAAACAATTGGACTCCCTCAACAGCATGCCATACCTGCAAATACTCTGTTGTTGCTTGGATTAGACAAAAAAAAAAATATTTGCAAATCCATAATTTAGTCATTCTCTAAAAATAAAACCTCCCTCAAAAAAAGCTCGAGTACTCCAATAATCTTTGATAATCTCTCTTTGTTCATATTCAAAACTGTCACATTGTCATTTTATTATTTGAGTTTTTGGCAGTGTTTAGATACTTAAAATTTTACAGTTATTTTTGAGCTCTTGGCACTGTTCTGATACTTAAAATTTTACACCAAATCTGTCACATCGAATATGTTGATATATACATGGAGCACTAAATCTAGCTGAAATAAAAAACAGATTACAACATTAGCTTGTAAATCGTGAGACGGATCTAATGAGCCTAATTAGATCGCGTGATTAGATACTAAACTACTACAATAACACATGTTCTAATGATGGATTAATTAGGCCCAACAAATTCATCTCGTCGTTTACATACCGAATCTATAATCTATAATTTAATCTATAATTGGATCACGTTTGATACATTAAATGTATACCTTAATATCTGATATGATATTTTACACCCCACCTTATAGAATCTAAACACACCCTTTATCATCATTTTATCTAATCCAACATCAAGGGACTGCAACCTGTCATCTAGGCAACATCAAGAGTACGTGATCAAGTTTTGAATGTTTTTAGCACTTTTTTGGGTTAGTGCATGACAACTGCGGTGGAATCTGCAATTGGTACTGCAGTGTGGGCCCAAGGAATCCTAAGTCCAAACACCAGCCACAGATTTTGACTTTTCCACAGTGTTTCACCGAGGGCCGCAAAGCCCCGCAACCGCAGGCAACGAATCCGCGCTCGCTCATCCGCTTTCCTCTCCACCCAGTGGGCGGCGACTGGCGCCCACCGTCGATTCCCCGTTCTCCGTTTCCGCCTCGCGTGTTTGGTGCTTTCGATCTCCCCAAGGCGGCGGCCGGCAGCGCTGTACGCGCCGCGGCAAGATTTTGGTTGGTGGATTGTTGGTGGCGGCTGCACTCCGTCCCACTGCGCTGGTCCAATCTAAATGGCGGCCAATAATAGTGACCCGATCCCGGATCAGCTTGGGGAAGGAGGGGCGGGCGTGAAGCACGAAGCGGAGGAGGAGGTGGGGAGGAGACGTCTTCTTCCGCGGCGCAGCAGGCGACCGCGACGACGATGCTGCCTCGGTCGGGCTCGCGGCCGCAGCTGGACCTCAGCGGCGCGGCGATCCACGGGACGCTGGAGGACCGCAACCCTACCATCCTGTTGCCCAACCAATCCGACGACATCTCTCACCTCGCCCTTGACATTGGCGGTACGTGCGTGCCCCGTGCGCGTCTCCCCGCCTCCGCTTCACTGTTGGACTCACCTAACGTTATCAACAGTGTTTATCACTTGGTAGCTGTGTATTTCTTGTTCGCTTGCTCTAGTTTTAGTTTGTTTCAGCGTACTCTCTCACACAAAAAATACTATTGAAACAACCAAAATCAGCTTATGTGTCGAGTTGGTTAATCAAAGTAACATTATCAACAGTGTTTATCGCTTGGTAGCTGTGTATTTCCTGTTCGCTTGCTCTAGTTTTATTCTCTCACAAAATACTATTGAAACAGCTAAAATCAGCCTTTGTGTGAGTTGGTTAATCAAAGTAGATGAGATGCGAGATACTCCCTCCGCTTTTAAATTGTAGTTCACTTTGGCTTTTTTTATACATTGATTTTTCTTTATGCACCTGGGCTATACACTATGCCTGCATACATAGCAAAAATCAATGCAAGTGAACTACAATTTGGAACAGAGGGAGTACTTATTAGCAATTTAGCATGTGACCCTGAAACCCAACTGTGGTCAGAATTTGGCACTTACTACGCCTGCTAGTCCCACATTCCGGATTGATAGTGGTGATAACGTGCTACTTACTTGCAACAGTAAGCCATCAAGGTGGGACTCTGCATATGGCTTCCAACTCTTGTTCCTCCTGAACTGTTAGGATATGTGCTTGATGGATTAAAATGTGTCAGTTTTCTATAACTGGTTCAGGGTTTTATTTTTCATTGTCAACCTGCAGTAGCCAACAATAATTTCTTCACTGTCAAAGGGTCTGACATTTTGCACTCTGAAGTTTGAAATTTATGTTTTTCCTCTAGGATCTCTTATAAAACTGGTATACTTCTCGCGACATGCTGAGCTCTCCACTGAAGATAAGCGCAAGATATCCACAAAGAGAAAACTGGGGATGTTTAATGGTGGCAGGAGAAGCTACCCGATTCTTGGAGGGAGGCTACACTTTGTCAAGTTTGAGACTGGGAAGCTAAATGAATGTTTGATTTCATTTCTTCCAAACAACTACATCGTGGTGGTATGCAAACACTGGTGTTAATTATAAAAATTGGAATGTTGTATCATCTTCCTAGTTATTTCCATCACCTTGTTGACATAGTTTCCTGTGGTTCTTCGATTGCTTCTGTTACCTTTCAATCATGGTTCGCCTGTATTTTCTTAGCATTGAATAGCAGTTATATGCTGCAGGAATTGATTCACCTTCGTGGCGCTCAGGAGCTCAGCCTGATGACATTGTAATTAAGGTAAAAACTGAAGAGACAACATGATTGATATGTCTGAAGACTCTATATAAGTAAAACAAATGTTTGGATTAAGCCATTCAGGGCACCTCAATGGTCCTTGAATAAGAAAAAAAACAGAAAAAGGTGAAAGCCCTAGAGATCCTCTCACCCATTGAAAGGAAAAGAGAAAGATGCTGAATTGATAGTCTTTACAGAAGTCATTTGCTGCATTAATAATTCTTCCATTACATACTTTATTTTTGCAAGAACAGGTTAGTTCTCCTTATTTGGATTTATGGCCTTAGGATTATTTTGTTGCTGAGTGTAATATATTGTGGAAAGGCAACAGGTGGTGGCGCATACAAGTATGCAGATGTCTTCAAGGAAAGATTGGGAGTCAGCCTTGAAAAGGAAGATGAAATGGACTGTCTTGTGGCTGGAGCAAACTTTTTGCTTAAGGTTCCAATTTATTTAGCCCATATTCTACTGTGCATCTATCTTGTATGTGATGTCTATATTGGATTGTTGGAGTATTAATAAACTAATAATGTTAGTAATAAGTGTGTTAACATTCATGAATCTAAATTATAAACTACCGGCAAGTAAATAACACTCTTTTTCTGCACTTGGCAGGCCATACGTCATGAAGCTTTTACACACATGGATGGCCAGAAGCAATATGTTCAGATTGATCAGAATGACCTGTTTCCCTTCCTTCTTGTTAATGTTGGATCTGGTGTTAGTATAATCAAGGTAACTTTGAGGTTAGATTTCTAGTTTGTTGTTTTTTTTGAGTGTCACAGGATCTTGTTGACCATTCTTTTTCAAAGGTTGACGGGCATGGGCAATTTCAGCGAGTAAGTGGGACAAATGTTGGTGGTGGTACTTACTGGGGATTGGGGAGGCTAATGACAAAGTGCAAGAGGTGCTATTTTTGTGCCCATGGACACCAGATATTTCTGTATACAATTTGATTCCTCCTAAACTCCGTAATTTTGTTTCAGTTTTGATGAGTTGCTAGAGTTGAGCCAGCGTGGAGATAACAGCACCATGGACATGCTTGTAGGAGACATATATGGTGGTCTGGACTACTCCAAGGTTACTATTAGCATAAAATGTGTAAATAATTGTAACATGTTAATATTCCCCATAAGTTATTGTATGCATTACTTAAAGTTGCTAGTCTGACCTGTTATTAGGATAACATTCAGTGTGCACTGTATGTTAGAAAAAATGTTATTAAACTTCTTGTATTGTGTGGGTATTAATTATTCATGCTTCTCCTATGTGGCAGATTGGCCTTTCAGCATCTACAATCGCCTCTAGTTTTGGAAAGATAATCTCAGAAAACAAAGAGTTATCAGATTATAGACCTGAGGATATATCACTCTCTCTGTTACGGATGATTTCATACAACATTGGCCAGGTATGTCAACCTTGTGAGGACATGATATGGTAAATAAATGGTGAATGATTGATGAGATAAGTGTCCAAGACAAATGGTTTAGTACTGCTTCACACTTTTTTTCTCAAGATACACACGCTTGACATTTTAAAATAAAAGAATTTTGGAAAATGTGAACAAGTAAATGAAACAGTGAATGAAGCTTGTCTAAACGTGGAGCTTTTTTCTGCGCTTAATTTATCCAGGAATCCAGCCTAGCTTTAAGTGGTTGTGTTCTTTTCTGAATACAAGACAATAAAATAAGTGATATTTCAACATTTTCATGCTATATAGTGACTTTTGTCTTTTCTCATAATCTGAAAGTGATAGAGTTGAAAAATTAATGAAACCAAGAGTGGGCAATGCCAAAGATGATTCTA
Organism: Hyparrhenia diplandra; assembly: GCA_015847255.1. NCBI lineage: Eukaryota > Viridiplantae > Streptophyta > Magnoliopsida > Poales > Poaceae > Hyparrhenia > Hyparrhenia diplandra. The sequence continues at coordinate 64,938 of JADLZK010012288.1, read as the reverse complement.
GATGACAGTGCTAAACAGTGTATTGAAATTGGTTCTTTGGTGGGTGAAAGTCTAATATAACTTTTATTGGTGCTCGTAGCAATAAGTAAAATCACATATTTTTTATGCTTGACGCTGCATGCTAAGTTGCTAAAATACAAATTGTTTTTTTTTTGGTCATTTCATTCATTTACCATGCCCTGTATTTTGAATTTATGATTGGCACATAATTCCTTATAGGAAGTACATTTGATTCTAAACTTCCAAAGTGTCATTGTTGTTGTTTTATCACTCAACACTAAGTCATCTGTATCAATTCAGCAGGCACATTTCACCTTTTCTGAAATATACCTAAGCTTTATTTTTTTTCTAGAAAATACATATGAGAGCTGTGTTTCTTTTGCACTATGAAGAAAAAATTCTCTAATTTATTGTGGTATACTTTTGAACTCAATTGAAGCTGTGGGTCCTGTTTCTTCTTCTTTTTTTTTTTTTTTTTTTTAGATTTCCTATCTAAATGCACTTCGGTATGGGCTCAAGAGGATATTTTTTGGTGGCTTCTTCATCCGTGGTCATGCCTACACCATGGATACAATTTCTTTTGCAGTGCATTTCTGGTATCCCCCCCACCCCAAAAAAAAAAAAAAAAAAAAATAGCCCCTCCCCCTCTTTATAGTTTGTTACGTTATTTATATCAATTTTTTTTAAAATAACATTCTCCCATTTTCTGTGTTTGTAAAGGTCAAAAGGAGAGGCACAAGCTATGTTTCTGCGCCATGAGGGCTTTCTAGGAGCTCTTGGTGCATTTATGAGTTATGAGAAGCATGGTCTCGATGACTTAAGCGCACATCATTTGGTTGAACGCTTCCCAATGGGTGCTCCATATGTTGGTGGAAAGATTCATGGGCCACCTCTTGAGATCTCAATGAGAAGGCAAGGGCATCTTCTCCTGATCATGTTTAACTTTATGGCTATGATGGTTGGGTTATTTTTCTGAGTATGGCATCCTCTCTTAACACAAATATGATGCTCGATAAAGTTACACCGTTGAAAACTTGAAATGGATGTCACTCAGTCAAACTATATGACAGGCATGCACAAGAACCAAAACGTCAACTAAAATTTCTTTTTCTGTATTGAAAAGGCTCCTGGAACTAGTCAATATCCTTTTGCTATTTTTTTTTTATGATGGAATGAGATAACATTTCCTTCTTATTCAACATTGTTTATTAATCTAGTTCACTTTTGATCGCCAATATTATTTTAAAATGTTTCCAATTTGAGCTATACAGATATCATGGATGGAGAAATTTGTGCAGAAGGGTACTCAGATTACTGCCCCTGTACCTATGGGAGTTCCAGCTACAACAGGTATGGGAGGCTTTGAGAGGCCGACTGCTAAGGGCGACATTTTATGGTCAGATGCAAGTGCAGCACTAAATGTCGGTGTTCTCCATCTTGTACCCACATTGGATGTGTTTCCATTGTTAGAGGATCCAAAGACGTAAGACAAATGTTTAACTACTATGCCTACTCTCTAGTATGTGTGTGGAAGTTGGTGAGGTTTTATATTATGAAAATGAACTCCTCCTTAGATAGTTTAGTTCTATTTGTCAACCCAGAAAAGGACCAACTAAATACTAACTTTTGCAGTAAAACCAGTACAGAAATGGAGCTCAACTTCCCTTTCCTAAAAGGCTCTAGAAATTAGTGTTAAACAGTTTTTTCACATCAAATTATCAGTTTGTTAAGCTTTTCCTTGTAGCTACTAGCTATGATACCAGAAGTAATAAACTAGTTTCTGAATCTTTTTCTCAAATGCAGAATTTCAGCGTATATCCAACCTCCTAAATCGTGGTAATTGATCTGTTTTGTAGGTATGAACCAAATACAATTGATCTTGACCAGGATGAGTTCAAGTATTCTTCTGTTTCTCTTCTTCCTTGTAGATAGATATATATAATAGCAATTGAGTCCTTTGATGATATCTGAGATCATCGTGCTAGGTACTGGTTCAAGATTTTGTCAGATCATTCGCCGGACCTTGTGGACAAGGTATGATGTTGCTCTGGCAAAGACATCTGCATATTTCCTCTTTTCTTTATTCATGACACGATGTTAATAAGATTTCCAAATGTCGTTCTTGCTCACAAACTACAATCATCGAGCCATCCGAGACTGTTTCCAGTATTCGCCAACTTAATCAGATGTATCTCCCGCAGTTTCCGAATGTTGGAATATAAGTGAATTGCCCACCTCTCCCCATCAGCTTAAGCTTTTGGGTTGAACTGGTTGGTGGATGCAACTTAATATGGTATCAAAGCCAGAGGTCTCGAGTTCGAATCCTGGTTAGCGCAATTAAATAAAATAATTGTTGCTCGCTCCTATTCCACGTCTAGGCTCGCCCGTCGCTGAGATCTCTCGCCGGAGCCTTGACGTGAGGGGAGTGTTGGAATATAAGTGAATTTCCCACCTCTCCCCCATCAGCTTAAGCTTTTGGGTTGAATTGGTTGGTGCATGCAACTTAATATTGAATCCATCTATTGAATGACATGAAGCGGTCTTTAACCCCAGAAGGCTAGAACCATAACTCATATGGAGCAGAAATTATATCACCCTTGATCTTATGTTATCCAAATACATTTTCTTAAAAAAACTTCTTTATTGTTGGGTCCTTACAAGTATATTAGGCTGTGAACTGCCTACTAGTAGTTTGCAACATTTGACACACACCAACTTTATCGGTTTCCACATAAGCAGAGCAGGCATGCACCTTTCACAAATGTTTGCCAAAAGGAACAGATAAACTCCCTTGTTAAGGGACTAGTTTCTGTTTCCGTAGCTTAGTGAGTTTAGCTCCTTGACTGTAATGAAGGTGATATTTCCACTTCACTATCATCACAATCAAGTTTACATTGAGATTGCATATTTTGGGCTGAGATAGTACACATATGGTTTTTCATTTTGTAGTAACAATTTGTCGATTGAGGATATTTACCTCAACATCCATTTCTTTGTCTGTTTGGTAGTAAATGGAATCCCGAAACAGTATCTTCTTGGCTAACTTGTGAATTCTATCATTTGTATAGGCAGTTGCTAGTGAAGGTGGGACTGATGATGCCAAAAGGCGGGAGATGCATTTGCGCATGCCTTTTCTGCTCATCTGGCAAGGTAAAAATTGCTATTGCATTTCAATATTGCTCTCTATCTCTTTGGTACCTAACTTGTGTCTAAGGTTAGATTGATGGAGGAGCCAGCTGCTTATGGAAAGTTTGGTTTGGCAAACCTGTTGGAGTTGAGAGAAGAATGTCTGAGAGAATTTCAGTTTGTTGATGCATATATTAGCATCAAGCAAAGGTTGGCTTCCTATATGTGCGCATGCATGCACACATGCTCTCATTTGTCTAACATTCTGGTATCTTCTGCTTGAAGGGAAAATGAAGCTTCACTGGCTGTTTTACCAGATCTTTTGATGGAACTTGATAGTATGAATGAGGTATATGACAGAGGAGCTTTTCTACTTAGTTCTGCACTTAACTGAAGACATCTTAACATTTTCTTCTGTGATAGCTCAAGTTATCTACTTATGCCAGTTTTCTATTGGCAACATGTGGATGAGAAAACATAAGATTTTTCGGTTCATGCCATGATCCTAAGTCCACATTTAACAAATACCACTAAAGTGTTTCTGGCAAAAAAACATTCCAATGTCTTTTGGGGGTATTTTGTCATTGTTGTTATTTTTCTTTTCCCTCTGTAGCAAAGCTTCAACTCTAGATATTCATCTGAGTGTACATTTCATGGATATCCAGGAAGCTAGGCTGCTTGCTCTAATTGAAGGTGTCCTTGCTGCAAATATATTTGATTGGGGATCTCGAGCTTGTGTAGACCTTTATCACAAGGGAACTATAATAGAAATCTATCGCATGAGTCGCAAGAAGATGCAACGCCCTTGGCGGGCAAGTATTCCGATTCTGAACTTTTTAAATGTTACAGTTGCATTGCGACCTCTGAGAGTTATAAAAAAAGAGTTGTGCTGTCAAAAACTATATCATTAACTTATGTACTTTTCTTGCAGATTGACGACTTTGATATGTTCAAAAAGAGAATGCTTATTGATAGAAAGGACCAACCATACAAAAAGAGCACTGCTTTTTGTTGATAACTCAGGTGCTGATGTGGTCCTTGAATGCTTCCTTTAGCTCGGGAGCTTTTACGCCATGGAACAGAGGTATAAATTGAAATTTTAAAATTTAAAGAGTTTGCCTTTTTTTTTTTTTTTTTTTTTGTTATGTTTGCTCCACACTGAATTTAATTAGAAAGAGCAGATAGAATGCTGGCAGCAGAGACTCAATCAAGGGAACACACGATATATTTGCATTTTAATGTATAGATAAAATCACATTTATTTTTTTTCCTATTTCCTTCGTTGAAGATATAGATTGCATGAAAAAATGGAAAACATCCCTGGTGAATGTTGTGATAATTTCTAAAAGATCTTATTTGTGACAATCCAGAACTGATAAAAAGAATGGAGATGATTTTAGCTGTCTGGCTGACCTTGTGAAATAACTGTAGAACTTAAGCAAACCTTCAAGATTATCCCATTTTGTGATTACTTATGGTAATATCCAATTGTCATAAATTTTCTATTGATAGATAGATGTTTTATGTGATCAGGTAGTTCTCGTTGCAAATTCATTGCCAGCTTTGAATGATGTTACTGCTAATGAACTTCCAGAAATTATAGCAGAAGCCTCAAAGGTACAAAGTAAATACAATCCCTTGCCACTTAGCTGTATTATCTATTGTTGTTAGCTCTAAGTTCATATAACTCTAATGATAATGTATCACAGCACTGTGGTATCCTTCGAAAGCTGCAGAAGCTGGTGGGTTGATAGTTGATGCAATGGCTGGCATCCAAGATGATCTCAAGGATGAGCCAGTGTCAGTGCCACTAATGGTTGTTGAGAATGGATGCGGCAGTCCATGTATTGATTTCCGGCAGGTTAGCTCAGAGCTTGCTGCTGCTGCAAAGGATGCAGATTTGGTAAGGCTGCAGCATTTTTAGCTGTGCATTTTCTCATGCAAGAATCATTTATAATGTTCTGTTATTTATAATATTGGTTTGCTTTCCAATGTGATGCAGTTAATTTTAGAGGGCATGGGGCGGTCACTGCATACCAACCTGAATGCCCGTTTTAAGTGTGATGCTCTAAAGGTACTTGTTTCTGCGAACCTTACTCACTGTTTGCTACACAGGCAACCTTGATAGTTCTGATTGCAAGAAATTTCCTCATCTTTGAAAAAAAAGAATCGTAGATTTTATATTTAAGAAAAAGAAATTTGATGGTTAGATCAGTTTCAGATCATGACTGCAACAGAATTTTCAGTCATAGGCATTGGATTTCAAATATAATTGGAGTCAGGAGTCATGAGATATGTCACACAGAAACAGCAGTATTTTTTGTCTAGACACTGCACATTCAACTCTGAATTCCAATGTTTTGAATTGCCAATGTAGCTTCAGCTGAATCTGGAACTTTTTACCTTTTTGTCAATTTGTTGGAGCTAAAGAGCAGAATCTGTGATAAGTGATATGTCCCACCTAATCATGTATGCCATTTTTAAAAGTTTACAAGTCGAGCTTTTGTGTGCAGCTTGCTATGGTCAAGAATCAGCGATTGGCAGAGAAGCTCTTCAATGGAAATTTATACGACTGCATCTGTAAATTTGAACCAGTTTCTTAACAATACGGTAATACTCACTACTTATTTTGCCACGTCATTGCTTAAATCTGGTAGTTTTGACTGGGTATGTGCTTCAGTTTATCACCAGTTTTCGGTTTTATCTTCTTGCAGCAACTTGATTGGTGCAACTGGCGAGACAAAGAAACCAGCATATGGCATAATAGTCTTTCCAATGTACGGGGTACATCTGTGATAGTAGTGTTGTATCAAACGATGTAATAAAGGCTTTAAAGGCCATTTCTAGAAATATTGAATGGAGAGGTTTGTGGCCGTGGTAATAAGGATAGGGCCCACCTGTACTGAGCAACAACTAAAACTCTGTATAAGTTGTCAAAAAAAAATCTGTATAATGTCGTTTTGAGAATAAGCTATGGAAAAAAAAAAATCAACTCCAGCCTCCGTTAGATGTCCTAGCCGTGTTCGCATCCGCCTGAGGAAAATACGTTCCCCAAATCTTGTGCTCTTTGTATTCAATCCTTGCCTTGGTCAAATCCTACAAATCGAACCTAGCTCTTCCTGGATCTGTGGTCAGCACCACACGGCCATGCCTCATCGGCGGGGTGAAGCAATCGGCAGCACGATGGAGTTTGGGATGGAGATGGTGTTAGGCCGGCGGCCAGATGGGACGATGAGCGAGGAGTGTAACGACCAGCACGGCGAGTCCGACGAGCTCTGCAACCCGGACTTAGGGCTAAGGCCAATGGAGGCTACAAGTGGCAGTGGTTCTAGTACAAATAAAGTGATCCACATAGATAAGGAAATATTGAGACTACTATTTACACAATGCGACGAATTATTGCTTGTGGCTTGCACATAAACTTTTTGCTTTCATCATACCACACATTTATTTTCTCTCCTTCTTCTTTTTCAACATGGACCATCTTCTCTCTCCTTAAGCACATGTAGCCCTGCAAGCCACTATGACAAAGATTAAAAGCACATATTTTTTTATCCGATCCTATATAGCACTTGAGGCTATAAGCAAAAAAGTATGCAATGGTAAACCCTTAGGTGCGGCACTGGACGAGTGAGGCGACAGATGACGACTCGACGAGAAAGTCCCGTCCACGGATGCGAGTCCTGTTAGGCCGGCAGCCTGCGGTATTCACGTTTGGTATGTGTGGTAGTAATTGATTAATTTCGCGATTTTCTTGTGGAAGTGTCCTTTGGTAAATTTGTTGCGGAATATATACGGACATATGGAACACCTTAGTTTTTTTTTTTTTTTTTTTGATCGCGCTATATGTTAACCAGTATTCGATCTGAAGAAAATTACACCTGACACATGTCTCTGTTCTTCTACCAACTGGCTATGATTCTCTGTCAGAAATAAAACTACAGTATAAAGTCGGTCCAATACTCCAATTTACACATCAATTAGCACATGCAAAAAAATCTCTGATGGACACCCTTGGACGTTAGTTTTCTTGTGCATATAAAATATTAAATTGGTGTTTCTGATGACGAAGAAGTACTTTTGATGAGTATGTCAAATTCCTACTGTCATCTTCGTCATCATTTGAGTATATGATAAATCTAAATACTTTCATGTAAAGTAGTGGCCGGAGAAGTGGAGAGTCGAACCAGATTTGAGTGTACCCATGCATTTCCCTTTGTTCCTATCAGGAGCTGCCGATCGGCCTGATCCATCAGGTGGAATCAGAAGTACGAGGCCGCGCCGTCTAGGCGGCCTCCCAGGATGTTCACGTAAATATTATTTCCATAGCCGTTGGATTAATTTGATAAATCAATCCGGTTCCATCGTTTGTGGGTCTTCATATGTCATTTATTTATTTTTTGCAGAACCATTGGTGCATGATGATCCTTTTCACTAGCCATACATGCATGCCAATTCAATGAAGCAGCTGTCGGCCAGTACGTAGAAAAGACAAGGCCTCTGCTGGGATGCAGATATGCAACCATGTGCACACTAGGCTCAGGTTGATGGGTACCATGCCAGTCTCAGGTTGATAGGTACTATCTACTGTAGTTATATGGAAGTGACATCTCTACATCTACAGTCATTCATTTACTCCACTCCAGCATCCGCATGTAGTTAAAGAGATGAGACTTGATAGATGCAGACAAGTGACATCTCTACATCTACGGTCATTCATTTACTACACTCCAGCATCTGTATGTAGTTAAAGAGATGAGTCTTGATAGATGTGGGTTAATGAAATGGGACCGTTGATGTGGATAGAACACATGTGAGTTCGTTGTTTACTCTGCAGTTCTCCCTTTCCAATAAGTTGCGCGGCCTTCCAGGATGTCCACGTAAATCTTATTTCCATAGCAGTTGGATGTTGATGAATCAACCTGGTTCCATCGTTTGTGGGTCTTCATATGCCTTTTTTTTTTGCAGAACTATTGATCATGCACGTGGTGCATGATGATCCTTTTCACTGCCATACATGCATGCCAATTCAATGAAGCTGCTGCCGGCCAGTACGTAGAAAAGACAAGGCCTCTGCTAGGATGCAGACATGCAGTCATGTGCACGCTAGGCTCAGGTTGATGGGTACCATGCTAGTCTCAGGTTGATAGGTACTATCTGCTGTAGTTACATAGAAGTGACATCTCTACATCTACAGTCATTCATTTACTCCACTTCTGCATATGTAGTTAAAGAGATGGGACTTGATAGATGCGTGAGAAGTGACATCTCTACATCTACGGTCATTCATTTACCACACTTCAAAGATCGTATGTAGTTAAAGAGATGTGGCTTGATATATATGGGTTAATGAAATGGGACCGTTGATGTGGATATAACACATGTGAGTTCGTTGTTTACTCTGCAGTTCTCCATTTCTGAGAAGTCAACCGATTCCAACTTTGACTAAACTTATAAAAAATATTACTAACACTTGTAATACAAAAATTAGTATCAATAGATTCACGACGGAATATATTTTCATAATAAAAATATTACTAACACTTGTAATATAAAATTAGTATCAATAGATTCACAATGAAATATATTTTCATAATAAATTTTGTTTGAGACATAAGTATTAATATTAATTAATATAAACTTGGTAAAACTTTAGTTAAATTGATCGGCACGATTCTCATAGTTGCATGTTTTTTTTTTTAGGACGGAGGGAGTACATGCACCAATATGAGCAATGGCAAGCGGCTGCCTCATTCTTGGCCCTACTTGATGTACCGACATCACATGTTCCAACGCTTACAACATTGTTGCCTTTGTTAGGACATGGCAATTCACTTTCTTTGTTTGGCCTTTTTACCTCTGCTGGAGCACATGATGTGATGTATCTTTGGTATCGCAATTAAGGCTCTTTGTCTTATCCCTGTGTTAGCATTTACATGCACTTTGTTATGCCGTTCATGGTTGCACGTGTTGATGTCTCTCCCTGTTTATAAAGGCCTCCTCATCCTTCACCACTTAGGCTAGCCACATCACGATTGCACATACACCAGCACTAGGCTATTGAGAGGCTACAATTATCTGGTTGTGAAGGTCCTTGCTAGCGTGTGGTGAATAGCATGTCAATAGCGTGCAGGGTAGGGCACGGATGTCGGTGCCCCCGTTGGACGCCGGCATGGCTAGGTGGAGCTTGACACAACATGTTGAGTATGGCCTTCACAGGTGGGTGGGCAGTGGTCAAACACTAGCAAATTGGTTGCGAGTGGTAAAGATGGATTGTTGGACTACTAGTCCCTTGTGCTCTCTATATATTGAGTTTTACCCTGTACTTAACAGGCACTACATACAGTTTGCACGGTACTGACAACATTGAATGGTACTCCCTCTGTCTCAAGGAGATTGTCGTTCTACGACTCCAGCAAGGTCCCATTAGGATTGTCGTTTTAGCTTCAGGACCACAACTGCTTCTCTCTAGCGTAGCCTACGGGCTGCAGCTTTATCCTATCGATTGTTGTGCTCAAGAGAGAGAAAACAGAAAACAAGCAGCACTGGGAGTTACTTTGGGACCACAGAAACCGTGAACCGTGCGCCTTGCAGACCTACCTCCCCTACCTTCCTTGGTCCCGTGCATGCTTCCGAACGACAATCGTTCGGGACGGAGGGAGTACACAGGGGAATTGACTCAGATCTTATAGATACACAAAGTATTACTTATGACAAAAATACAAGATCATGATTTAGGGCTTGTTTGGATACTTTGTAATCTTTTACACCCGCAAGATCCTTCCACTTGTGTACTATGCACAAGAATACCATTGACATTTTTTTTTTTTACCTGAAAAAATAAAAAAAAAATTGTGTTTTATTATTACTAGGAAAACATGCTCGTGTGTTACAACGGAATCTATAATTTTTTTTTTTTTTTGAAAACTAAGAAAAAAAAATGGTATTCCCAATGTTTGGAAAAAAAATACAAGTTGTGTTTTTAAAAAAGTCAAACAGTTTGAACTTTGACTTTATTTTATATTAAAAATAATAATATTTAAGATACAAAACAAGTAACATTAGATTAGTTAGACAATATATTTTTATAACAATGCTAATATTATTACTATAAACTTAGTCAAACTTGAATCACTTTAACTGGCACAAGAGCTAGCTCACAGAATTGTTTTTATTTGTATATATTTCTTCTTGCTGATTTGTTTTTATAGAAAAAGAAAAAAGAAAAGAGCAACTCACGCAGACGGCAGAGGGCTCACCACAGTGGAAAATGTAAGTATAGATATAGATAATTTTTTAGTAAAATAGATATAGATAATTATTAGGTATACATATATACACGGACTTTTTTTGAGATTATATATACACGTACTTATACACGTATTTTGCATAATTCACCGTGAGCGGCAGCTGCGAGGGCTGGCAAAAACCGATGCCCGTCGCCCTCCGCCAATACTATCGCCGACGGTCGGGCGCGAAACGTCGCGCCGACCAGGGCGTGGTGGGCCGCCCAGCCCAAAAGCCTGCTCACCGTCGTCGTCGTCTTCGTCGCGTCGCCGCCGCCGCCGGACCACCGCCGTTGCTTTAGGGGTGCCGCCGCTCGCCATCGCTTTTAGGGTCGAAGCTCCCCGCCTCCGGCGACCTCCCTCCCCTCCATTCCTCCCCCGTCCATAGAAGGAGCCCGGACGGTTGCGGCGTGGCCGTCGACACGGCGGCTCGGCCCGGCGGTCCTGAAGATCTCTAGTTTGGTTTTGGCTAATTAGTGACACCTAAGGAATAGTCTCTCGATACTAAGTGTTTGACTAGATTGGAGATTGGTCGAGTCAAGATTGGAGCATGGTGATCATGGAGGATGGATCGAGGTGATCCAAAAGATGATCAAGCATCCAACTTAGACAAGTTTGGAGATCAATTGAGCCCAAGGCAAAGGTATAACCATAGGGCCTTTTGATTTTACACTCAAGACACCATAGAGGGTGTGAGTGATTATAGGATCGATAAGCCGTACTATAAAGAGAGGAAACTTATCGTACATATCGGTCCCACCGGTGCCTTTAGGTTCAAAATTCATATGCATGCATTCTAACCTAAAGAGCTAACTCCGCACTTGACGAAAATGGTTTTGAAAATGCTAACACATGGTGTCGGGGTGTTCTTCGACGTGTCGGCAACAAGAATCAAGTGACGGAAGTCGGTTTGGAGCAAAGGCGAAGGAACGACAAAGACAACGACGGATTTTTTAGCTTCGAGGTGACCGGACTCGGTGACCGGACTCATAGCTTTTTGACCGGACGCTCCGGGTGAGTGAGTCCGGTCGAGTTAGAGAAAGGATGTTTTTTGGCTCGAGTTCGGGGACCGACCGGACGCATGCACTGGAACCACTGACCAAACGCATGCGCTGGGGGTCAAGTGTGGGCCAGGCGGCTTGTCTGGTGTGACCGGACCCGCGACCAGACCCATCGACCGGACTCACCGGTGAGTCCGGTCGGCGCGTCCGGTCGGGCTACAGAAAGCGTGTTTTGCCCCCCAACGGTTTGATTTCGTGATGGGGGCTATATATACATGCTTGGCCGGCCTCGTGGTCATTTGAATCACTCCTAACTTCCTAGAGCTGAGCAACAACTCTCCCTCTCTCTCATTCTTGCTTGTGAGCTTCATTCTTGAGAGAAGATGTGATCCAAGTGCATTCGCATCGAGTTCTTGCATCTAGAGGCACTTGGGGATTGTTGTGAGCCGGTTGGTTTCTTGTTTCTCTTGGAGACACCGCTCCTAGCCGGCTTGGTGAATTGGTGGAGGCGTTGGTAAGAGAAGGTGATTGTTCTTGGCCACCTCCGGTGATTTGTGAGAGGATTACGCACTCCTCGTCGGGAAGACAAAGTGCAAGGAATACATTGCTCGTGCTTTGGGTACCTCACTTGTGAGTGGTGGCTTGGAGCTAGCAAGTGCACCGCCTAGCTCAAGCACCATCCTTGTGTTAATTGGCACAACCGAGACTAGCTTGTCGGTGTACAAGTGAACTCCGGGTCAACACATCAACGTGTCTGTGTCTCGGTGATTGGACCATCATCTTCGTGTGATTGATTGTTCATCTTCTTCACGGTGATTGGTTCTTTGCCTCTACAAGTCGGTATAACAATCTTGATCCCTTGCATTTACCTTCCTAGCTTATAGTGTAGAGAGCTAGCTTTGCTTGTGTAGTTGTTCTTGCTAGCCTAAGGACCATATTTAGGATTGCTCACTAGTTAGAGCAGTGACATAGCCTTTGTTTGATATAGAGATCATAGCATATTGTTAGAATTGTCACTAGAGGCTTGCAAGACAATAGAGTTAGTGCAAACCGCGATTACGCCTTTTGTTATACTAATCGGTTTGTTAATTGAGCTTGTAAAAAAATTTTATAGGCTATTCACCCCCCTTCTCTAGCCATCTAGGACCTTACAGTCCGCCGAGCTCCGGGCGGGGAGAGACCCATCTGTCTGGGTATGGGTCGGCGGCGGGGAGCTGAAGGTCGCCATGGCTTTGGAGCTTCGGAGCGGGGCGGCGGCCATGGCGTCGGCGAGGTTAGGGTTAGGAGAAGAAGTAAGGGGGGGGAAGGGACTGTCGCCGCAGACGCCGTGGGGCTCGCCGGGCGGCGGGGCGGAGCAGCGGGCTGGCGCGAGGGCGGCGGGGGCCGAGCTGCGCTGGATGGAGGTTGACGACGATGGTTAGACGGGCCACTAGGTGGGCCGGGCTGCTAGGCCGCCCTGGTCGGCGCGCTGACCAGTCGGCGTCAAACACGCCTCGTCGCCCTCCGCGCGCATGGCGCAACGAAACTCAATGATTACGGTAAGTAAATGTGCGGCCCATGGGCCCAGCTCCCCTATCTAGTAGTCCCAATCTCTCTGCGCCGCCGCCGCCGACGCCGCTCCTCGTATCCCCGCGGTCTTTGATTTTTTTCCCCATTTTGATTTCCAATCGAGATGCAGGGGGTGCATCTTGCAGCGTGGAGAGATGATGATGATGAACCACCTGCTGCGGCGGCAGTTCGTGAACATGGTGTCGGAGAACGGCAAAAGCGCCACAAGCTCGCTGCACCGCCTCAACGTGTCGGAGCATCTCTTCTACCCGTCGACGGCGGAAGCAGAAGCGGCCAAGTCAACAGCAGCAGCAGCAGCGATATCCAGCCTGGAGTCGCTGCCTGAGCCGGCCTTCAGATTCCAACCGGAGCCGCGACTACGTAACTTGGACCAGCTTTTCGCGCTGGTGAACCCGCGGAGCAGCGAGAGCAAGATCCTCTGGAGCAGCCCGGAGGGCCTCACCATCGTCTACGACGCCGACTTCAACTGCAGCTACGCGATGCCCAGCTTGGCATACAGGGGATGCGACCCCGTCACCATCTCCGTCCCCGCCCCGATGCTCCTCCCGAAGAAGAGGACCTCTACGTCCTGAGCTCCAACAGCTCCTACCCCAGCTTCCAGGTCTTCACATTCGGCGGCCGCCGCACCTTCAAATCGCCATGGCGACGCTCGTATAACGAGAAGCCATGGCAGTGGGAGTCGCTCCCACCGCCGCCGTTGCCCCAGGAATTCGGTATCAGCTCCCACACGCTGCTTCACGATGGTGTCACGATCTGCGTGACGGCGACCTGCGACGCCGTGGACGATGAACAAGAAGAAACCACCCTCACCTGTCTCTTCGACACGGTGAAACGGGAATGGCGGCCAGCCTACGGCCGCCGCTTGGATCTGCCCTTCTCGGGCAGAGCCGAGTATATCCCAGACCTTAAGCTCTGGCTGGGCTTCTGCCGCGAGGAGCACCTACTCTCTGCTGGGCTCCCCGACCTTAAGCTTTGTGCGTACAACCTACTCTCTGCTGAAGCTGCTGGCAAACCTCAAATATTGAAGCATCTCGGGGAAGTCGTCGAGATGCCCAAGGAGTGGGAGTCAATGAAGGCCAGCCTCCTTAATCTTGGCGACGGCAGGTTTTGCATTGCCAAGATCATCCAAGAGGAGTGGGGCGGCGCCGACAACCCTCTTTTGGCTGGCACATTTCCCGTCACAACATCAGCTCTGCTCACTGGTGTGGAGATGGTTAGCGGAGAAGATGGATTCAAGATGATCACGCATAAATCCTTGAGTTATATCTTTGGGGATGACAGCATCCAGTGGGTGCTATAAATCGAATGAGATCACAGTTTAACTACTTTTGAATTACTCAGTTATATATTACTGAGTTAGTTATTCTCCTCCCTACCAGTACCAGTATTGGAATAGATGATGCATCTTCATCTTTCTTATCTTGTGTTTAAAATTAAAAGGAGAACTGAACTGATCCCTGAGAGAGCCTCCTCACTGATTTAAATAAAGTTATTGCTTACTCATTGTTGTTGCTTCTTTTATATGGAATTTCCCTGTTCTACTTTTCTACTCTGCTTTTCTTTCAAAGGGCTTGCGCTGCTATCAATGAATTTTATTCGTACCACGATGCATGTAACTGTTGTTTTCACATTCATATTGATGATTAGCAGCCAGTACTGTCTAGGCACATGAAAGAATGAATAATTTGCTGGTCATTATTATTTGATGGGATTAGAGTCGAAGACCTGCCTATATATACATAGGCTTTTTTCCAGCCTGAATTTGGAATCCCATACTAAACCCCATTGGATTTGCTAGTAAGACTCGGCGGTCTTCTATGTATTGTCTCACCATCTTTTATCGACTTCTCTTTCAAGTCTTCAGTAATTGTCGCTCCTCTGCACGCTAGCAAAAAATTTGCTGAATTTGAAACTTATGAAACTGAGCTAATAATAGAAAATAGATGAAGTCCATTGCTAAATTCAAAAGAAGAGTTAGGCCATGGTTAAGTCCTGCCATTTGTGCAAAACCTTGTGATTGTTCAAATGCGTTGTCATCAGGGATCCACTAGGAGCCTCTCTCATCCTCAACTATCAAGTTTTTTTTTTTGAGTAACCTCAACTATCATGTTGTGCAATATAACACATGTATTATGCATGCATGATATCAGCTAGTTCTTCCCTTTCTGGATGACGGATTATGGCCCAACGTTTCCGCAAAACCCCAAATGCTGTGCTCGAATCGATCCAAATTTTGTTCACTTTCTGCAAAACCCCAGCTAGTTCAAGTTCTTGGCCCTTTTTTGTCACCATGTAATTTACTCGGTAGTTAAATTAAAATTGTACAGTAGAACCGATACATTAAATCACTAAATGAGACGGTGCACAAGAGCAACAAGACAGCTAAAACATAAGAGTCGAGAGATTTCTCCTCCAGCAAACAACACCGGCAGTTGATCCACTAATCAACATGCCATCCGTCACTCGAGAAACTATCAGCTCTAGGCGAAGCTGATGTCGTACGCCTTGCCGCCGTCCGCCCTGAAGATGCCAAAGTGGCGCTCGAACTCGGGGCCTGGCTTGCCGTCCTCGTCGTACAGGTCGAACAGGAACACCTCCACGGGCACGCCGGGCCGCTTGGGTGTGCCGACGCCGCGCACCGTCCTCTCCACGATCTTGGCGTTGTACGCCGCGGCGTTCTGCGGGGTGGCGGCCGGGTGCCCCTGCCGTGGGCCACCCGGTCTCGGTCACCGCGACCGGCACGGCACCGAAGCCCTCCTTCTCCAGCGCGGCCACCAACGCGTCCACCGTGGCGTCGAACAGGTTGGTGTACACCAGCCCGCCGTCCTGCACGGGCGCCGCGCCGGCGCCGAAGAGCGCGTACGCGAGCTGCACGTTGGCCGGGTCGTTGACGTAGCTGATGAAAGGGTAGGTGTTCACCATGAAGGGCGCGCCGGTGTCGGCCAGGAACTGCAGCATGGGGCGGAGGACCGGGAGGGATGCCGCGTCGAACGCGCCGGCGGAGGGCGGGTACGAGGCGGCGAGCACCGAGGAGGCGTGCGCGGAGGAGACCTTCACCCTGCCGTCGAGCCCCAGCGCGGCGAGCGCGGCGTGCAGGTTCCGCATGGCGGGAACCAGGTGCGGCGCGTAGAACTGGTTGTTGTACAGCACCTCGTTGCCGACGGCGAGGTACCGGACGCGCTCGGCGGGGCGTGCGCCAGCACCTCGGACTGCAGCCACCGCGCCGCGCCGTCGGGCCCCGACGCCGCGAGGATGGTGAGGTTCTCGTTGGGCACCCCAACCATGAGGTCGATGCCCGCCGCGGCGAAGGCCGGGAGCACGGCCGGGTCGGGGAGGAAGAGCCGCGCCTTGGTGATCCCGTTCTGCTTGAGCAGCGCCGCGGCCGCCGACGGCGCTGGGAGGTTGCTGCCGACGCGGCCGTGGCAGATGCCAATCTTGCCCGCGTCAGTGGCCGCCGCTGCCGCCACCACCGCGACGGCGAGGAGGACGTGGCCCACAAGACACAACGCTGTTCTCGTGGCCATCGGTGAGGGAAGGAAGGAAGGGAAAGGCAGGGGATGCCACGCTTTGGTTGTGTTGTCGCCGTTAAATAGCAATAGAATTTTGCTTTGCCAAGAATAGTAGGGTTCTGGTTGTTGTTGTTGTGGCGGATCGAGGACGTTGAGTCGTGAGGAATAAAAAGCGCCGGCGTGGTTGTTCTGGCCCCTTTTTGGTTGTTGGATTCGATTGGCCGTTTGGCTCGCGTGGCAGTGGCCGTTGAGACAGAGAGCCGTTGGCTTTTCAAATTGTGCTAGCGAACTAGCCTGGCCGGTCGTGGGTCCGCAACCGATAGGAACTCGAAACCGCAGCAGATCGAGACGTCCACTCCACCACGTCAAAACCCCAGATCCCCTCCACGTACGTGCGCCGCCCCAAAACAAAACCCGCCGGCGGCTCGCCATGCAGGATCCCGTAGCCGCCGCCTCCCAATTCTCCGGTTTTCCAGCGTGGGTTCTCCGCGATCCGTTTGCATCATTCGGCGAATGCAGGAACAACACCACCACCGCTTCAAGCCTGACGAGCGCCGAGGTCCCCATAGAGGTGTCTTTCGAGCTCGTCGACCCGCCGAGAGTCTCTCGTTGGTTCGTCCACCGCGTTGGCCGGAAGAGATATCGCGGCTTCAATGGCCCGCCGCACATCCTCAACTCCTCCGGCTCCTTCATGGTGATAAGCATGTCCTTGTATCGCGGCAGCGATCGCGTCTTGGATTACTTCGTCTACAAGTCCGGGCCTGGTACGCCGTCGCTCAACCTAATCCCAGGGCCATGTCCAATGATGTACTTCCCCAAGCAGATTGGCATCCTGCCTAGTGACGATGGCGGCCACTACTCCGTCATCTTCCCTGTGGCAGAATTGAGGAAGGGCCCCATGTACGAGATCCGGGTGTTCTCGTCCGCGGACCAGTCGTGGAGCACCAAATTCGCCGGCAGGGACTCACAAACAACCTATCTTCAGGCGGTAGTGCATCGTCCTAGCAAGGCTATCGCGGTCGGGAGAGGCTCACTGGCATGGATTGATCTATGGCGGGGTGTTCTTATGTGCGATGGACTCCAAGAGGACAACCCAGTGCTGCGCCTCATCAAATGGCCCGTTCCGCTGCCTTGTAGGAACGCAATGGATTTGTACGCCGCCGATGGAAGTCGGGATGCTACATTGAGCGACGGCACAATCAGATTTGTTGAGATAAAGTTTCATTACAGTTGTGGTTGCCTCAACTCAAGGGATGCGATTCCCATTCCCATTGGTTGGACTGCCACCATGTGGAAGAGGAGGTGCACTTCAAAGGAATGGGAAACGTGTTTCGAGGTTGACATTGCTAAAATCTTGACCCACCATTCAAGTTCTTCTGATTTACTGCGAAAACTGGTCTGGGACACTAAATTGAACAAGCTAGACTTGAACAAGGTGTCCACTGCTCCGCCCATACTAAGCTTGAACGATGAGGATGTAGTTTACTTCATGACGAATCTTTTCTCAAATGAAGCATTGTTGGTCGCTGTTAACGCAAGAAAGAAGAAGCTGGAAGCTGTTGAAGAAACCTCTTTTGAGTTACCTTTCTCCCCATATTCATTCTCCAGGTTACTTGATGCAAGTTCAGGTGATGCTCTTTATCATGAAAATTGGTTCGAGGGGTTCTCTGTCAAGCTGACTTCTAGTTAGTAAATGCGAGCCCCCATAGATCTACACAAGAATGTTCTTTTTTTTTTTTTGGTTCTTTATTAATATTTACTCCCTTTGTCCTAATGAAATTGCAGTACTAGTTTTGTCTTTATGTTAAAGTAACTTATGTTTCACCAAGTTCATATAAATATAAGTATCAACATTTACATCACCTGCCATGTTGCAAAAACTATCTTTGAAATTAACACAGCTTTGTATTTCAAGGTGCTGGTGGTGGGGGTACGTTCATAGTTGATGGGCTTACATGGACTTCTATTATATACCTATGTACTATGTATTTTAAAGCCTGAGTATGCCTTTGGTCCATAGATGCAAAAATCTGCAAGGGGCTGAAGACAAATTTAGATATCACATGGCTAATTTTGAAATGGTTAGTCGTCCTAAAGATCAAGGGGGTCTGGGGATCATAAATACTAGATACATGAATGATTGCCTTCTTGTCAAATGGATATGGAAGATCCATCAAGAACCAGATAAACTCTGATTTAAACTGCTTAGAGCCAAGTATATGCAATCTGGGAATTTTTTTGAATCTAAAACCAAGGGTAGTTCACAATTTTGGCAAGGATTGCATAAAGTCAAACACCTCTTTAAATGGGGAACTAAATTCAAGGTGGGGAATGGAAATATATGCAGATTTTGGCAAGATTGCTGGCTCATGGGAGCCCCTCTGCTCATTGTATATGAGGACTTATACAAATTGACTAGGGAGCCGAACTGTACGGTAGCAGATTGTTGGGAAGATGAAGAATGGATAATAGATTTTAAAAGACCTTTATCTCAAGAAGAATATGAAAGGTGGCTGGAACTTAAGGAACAAATGAATAAATATCCTTTAACTGATCAAAAAGACTCAGTTCTTTGGGAGTTAGAGAAGTCTAAGAGCTACACAACAAAATCTTTATATCGCTTTTTAACAGAATAGGGGAATGCCCAGCAGAATAGCTGGTTTTATCTGGAAAAACAAAATGCCTTTGAAGATCAAGTTCTTTTTGTGGCAAGTCTTCAATAATAGATTACAGGTAGGGGAATCACTTGCCAAGAGAGGATGGAAAGGCTCAGACAAATGTTGTATTTGTGACAGCAAGGAATCTATAGAGCATTTATTAGCTAAGTTGATTTGGTCAATGATTAAAGAGATCTAGAACTTGGATAGAGTACCAGAATCATTGATGGATTTCTACACTAGCTGGCTACAGGGAAGGGGCCCTATGCCTGCTAGAGTGATGATGTTCATTTTTTCAGGGTTTGCTTGGGCTTTGTGGAATAACCGAAATAAAATGGCTATTGAAAAGTTGTTCCCGAAAAGTCCCATTGACGTGATATACCTTGCTTTATCTTTTATACAGAAATGGTCCGTGCTTCTTAAGGAGGCTGACAAGATGCGGGTGGACAGAGTCGTGAAGAGGATCTGGCAATGGATTACATCGTTCATACGAAGACCGCTGATATCTACAGACATCGTCGAAATCTAGAGCACCATAGACGTTTTATTTTGCTTCTTTTCCTGTTAGTCGAACTTTGCTTGATGCTTGGATATAAGCTGGCAACCCCAGCATATACTGTTACTCGCATTTGGGCTTTCTTACAAGCCGAAGTTACAAAATAACTCTTTTCAAAAAAATAGATGCAAAAATCACATAGACATTATGTAATGATGACATATGATAAGTTGCATGCAAAATCAAATAGACAATTGTATTGAACATAAAGTGGAGAAGTTGCATTAGTGAAACTTTTCTACTAGAATTAATCGGCCAAAAATCATGATAGGTGTAGACAAGTGAACTGAATAGGGAACACGTATTCCCATCTCTTCAAAAACCACTTGATTTGTGTTGATTGGTGTTTGGATACTGAAAGGAGAAAGCTTGTCACTATGTATACCAACAAAATAATGCAATATCCTGTTGAGCACCAAAACTTGTACGATAGAAACAGAGACACCGTCCCTGGCAGTAACCTGACCCCACAGCTGTTGATTGTGCTTGGTGCTGTTGCTTGCTTGGCAACCAAATTTTATAATTCACTGCATAACTATATTAGCGCGTTATCACATTGTGCCGATCTCTGTTTGCCCATTTATGTAATGTGTTATGTCCATTCCTTTCTCTCTCTCTCTCTCTCTCTTTTTTTTTTTTTCTTTTTTTTTTTTTTTTTTGCAGGGATTGACACGACCAATCAATTGGATGAATGCAAAATAGGTAATTCATATCTGCTGTTATTGCAGCTTGGTTTGCATTAGGATGTTTATGGGGAAGTTTTTTCCTTTTTCCTGCATGATAGTTATTGCTTGCTGTTGCTGAACCCTTGCTATCAGGGACAACGCGGAGTGCATAGAGACCTTTCTTCTGTCTGCTCTAGATGAGCTCAAGGATATTGGTAACATAACTTATATAAGTCTCATTGTTAAACATAGTTCCTTTTACCTTTTGTTTTTCCCCTGCAATGCCTCAGGGATTCATGAATATGTTATAAGAATCAAGAAATATGCATGGCTCATCTCATAATCATGTCTAAGTTTATTTAAGTTTCCTGCATCTGTCTATCCTCCTTTTCTATTAGACGTTTTGGGCTTTTGACAACATAATAAAATAATTTAAATTTTTATCCAAAACACCCACTGTGACAAAAGAACTAGTGCTTTCTTATGAAAACTTGTATCATTAAATGAAAAGAACATTTCACAACTATTGTCATTGTTATTTAATATACTTTCACCTCTTGCTGACTATTTTTTTTTCATGATAATATGCCATATAACAACTGCTCCCTTTGGTTTTGAATGCTCCCTTTGTTTTTGAATATATATGTTTATTTTCGAACTAGTTAGATTGTCTTGAATGTCCTGCAGAGTGAGTAAAACCTTTCTCCCTTCCCGAGTTATATCAGCTAGAAGTCATACTCATGTTTCTTACTAGTTACCATTGTGTGTGGTCCTTCTACACGAGAATTCATGTTTTTTCTGTGCTTTGCAGAGGAACACTTGGAAGTTAGGAAGCCTTGGTACAATAGACTTGCACCGCTTGCAGAGGAACAACTGGAAGTTAGGAAGGCTGCGGATAATATACTTGCACTGCTCTGCTCTGATGGTTCATCATCGTCCTCTTATGTTTCTGTTAATGTGCACAACAACTCTCTGTCTGATGATGTCGAGTTATTGGTTGAATGCTTCCGGTGAGTATGTGAGGGCAGTATTTTCAGTGTACTTATTTGTGAAATCAAAAACTCACTGTGCTGTGTTTCCCCAGAGAATTAGGTGACCTCAAATCACGGATATTGGCACCTGTTGAAGAAATGAAGAATAAAGTCAGCCTTGCCCTTGTTGCTTTACACAGGTAATGTATAATACTGTTTTTTTCTTTTGAGTGTTTACAAACCAACTTAAAAAAAATATTGGGTTGAATTATCCTGAATCATGCTGCCATCCAAAGTGCAGGCTGCAAAATTTCCACATGAGTAGAGTTGGAAAGGGTGCAGATGAACATGGTTTCAAATAGAGATCTATAGCACCGCTATAGCTGCTGCCATCCAAAGCGCAGGTTGCAAAATGGCCACGAGTAACGTTGAGGGTGCTGATGAACATGGTTACAAATGGATATAGCTGCTGGAGAGGCATTTGCAATATGGCCACGAGTATGTATGTCAAGAATGCAAGTATATCTAGAGTATATGGGTTAAAAAATTACGTAGTGAAGGTGATAAATGAGTTCGGTTTTTGCGTATGCGTCAAAGGTGAATTCTAAACCGGTTTAGCAAAAGGTGGGGGTTAAGTAAACCTTTTGTTACTTCAAGGGGGTCATCTGGACCTAGTGAATAGATGGAGGCAGTAATTTGGACTTTTTCCAAAAGAAATACAGGGGAGGAGATCAGATGCCATCTTGCATAATTTTGGAAAAAGAAGTATTGTTATCTGCTACTCCACCCTATGAATATCTGTATGTTTGCTTGTACATGTCGCGTATCTTTTTAGGAAGAAGTTAAACTACACATCAGAAAGCTACCTGAATTTAATATGCTCTTACTTCACAGTATCAGTTGAATACAGAGGATAATTTGACATGTACTTGGAAGAAACCAGTAGGAAGATACATATTCATAAGAACAATAAAACAATGAAAATCATGCATCTCATATGCCTTGTACATTGTGACAACTCTATTGATCCAAAATCACCACTAATAAAAAATCCATTATCTGGGAAACCTTGATGACAACAAATACTCTTCTTCAAGGCTATATTGTCTAGTTGATTGTATCCTTGTACCCTCACTTACCGGGTAGCTACTTGAGACATGATTCTCCTTGGATTTATTTGCACCCACACCATGCATCACCTGTTGCTGCAGTGATGACGCTCGAACACTTTCGAGTGTCATCTCCACCTGCCTCATAGTAGGCCGCTCCTCTGCTTTTAGCTTGACACATGCCACAGCTAACACGGCTACCTCTTTAACTTCTTCGCCTCCCTCTTCCTTGACCTGAGGATCAAGTATGTCGCCCAAGTTGCCCTGTGTGAGTAGGGAAGTGAAATGTGCTACAAGACTTTCATCATCAGACGATGTGTATGAGTATGGTTTCTTCCTAGTAAGCAACTCTATTAGAACGACGCCGAAGCTGAAAACATCGCTTTTCTCGGTGAGACGCCCTGTGTAGTAGTACATGGGGTCTAGATATCCTAGTGTTCCTTGAACAGCCGTTGTAACCCCATTTTGTTCAGCTGGAATGCACCTCGAAGCTCCAAAATCGGACACTTTCGTTGTTTGGGAACCATCTAATAGGATGTTATGGCATTTGATATCCCCTGTGGATTATAGGGAATAACACATCTGAGTGAAGGTAGGAAAGTGCTCTAGCGGTTTTCAGGTTGCAATTCTGAGCCTATCTTCCCATGGCAATGACGTTGGTCCTTCAACATGAAGATGGTCGTAAAGGGTACCATTTGATATGAATTCGTAGACCAACAATGGCACTTCTGTCTCTAGGCAACATCCAAAAAGTTTGACCACATTGCGGTGGTTGATTTGCGAGAGAATGGCTACCTCATTTATGAACTCGTCAATCTCTCTTTGAACTGCCTTCTTAGATTTCTTGATCGCGACAACGTGAAGATCCGATAAAATCCCTTTGTACACGGTGCCGTGCCCCCCTCCTCCAAGCTCACGTGATTTATCAAAATTGTTTGTGGCCTTCTCCAGTTCTGACAAGGGAATGATCATCCTTTCAGCAATGTCAGCCTTCTGAGATACTAATTGTTGCAACAAATGACCTCGGTTCTGCTTGAAGAACTTCTGCCTCAGCATTCTTGCTCTCTGCTTCTTAACCTTACGTATTAAAAAGGCAGCGCCCAGTCCCGTGACCAAAAGCCCAGCTCCACTGCCAACTCCAATACCAACACTTAAACCTGGTAACACACAATAGAAGGCAAAATCTCCATCATAGTTGGTAGACATTTAACCTATGTGTTCATAGGGGTGAGTGTGTGTGCGTGTTGTGAGTGTCTGCGTTGTACTGTGTCATTCTTAAAAAAAAATTACCTATGAACTAGAATATGGGAGTTGGTTAATAAGAAAACAACTTTATGGAAAGATTGGTCTATGAAAAAACTTGTCTTTATGAAACAGGGCATTTGGTGCCAGTAATTGACTGAACAGTTAAAGAAAGACTATTTTATTAAACAGTGTTCCATTGCAGAGCTAGCACTATCGAGTAAATTAATAGAAGCCGTTTGGTTAATAAGAAAAGCAAGATCGGTCAATGAAAACAGAGCAGTGTGTTTTTTTTTAATGAAACAGAGCAAGTACTTGGAAGAACAGTTAAAGAACAGAAGTACATTGCAGGGCTCTCTGCATAAATTTGAGTGACCATGTCAAGCAGGATATTTTAGTTATTACCTAGATTAGTTTTCCATTCTTTGGAAAATCTGTGCATAAATCGGACAAGATGCTTGAAAAATGTAGGTGTAGTTACCTGGATTAGTTTTGACGCAGCCGTTTGGAATGCGCGGGTCGCCACGAGCACCGCGCGGGCACCGGCACTCGAAATCTCCCAGCGTGTTGGTGCAGTCGCCGTAGCACTTGCCGGCGAGCTTGCACTCGTCGATGTCTTGGCATCCGCCGGCGACGTAGGGGTTCCCGTCGTAGCCTCGCTGGCACTTGCACACGTAGCCGCGTCGGTAGTTGCCGGTGACGTTGCTGCAGAAGCTGTTGCTGCTCCGGCACGCGCTCCTCGCCGTGTCCGCGGGGCACGACCAGTTGCGGTCGTCGGCGAACTGTCCGCCAAAGACGCCCTGCAGCACCGCCTCCAGCGTCGACGACACCACCCACTCCAGCACCACCGGGACCGGCGTCCCGACGGCGTCGGAGCTGCTGTTGAGCAGCTCGCCGGCGACGCCCTCGAACCACCCACGCTCGGCGATGCGCACGGCGATGGGGACCTTGCCGGTGAGCTCCTGGTTCTCGTCCAGGCTGAGGTACTGCACGAGGTAGGAGGGGCGGCCAATGGCGATGGGCGTCTCGCAGCAGCTGGTGCCGGAGCAGGTGAAGCCGTCGGTGGCGTTGTCGCCGCCGGCGCCGGCGCCGGGGACGGGGACGGGGACGGGGTGAACATCTCGCTGACCGGGCAGAAGGAGGAGCAGCCGCCGATGATGTTGGTGTTCTCCCCGGCGAGCGTGGCCTGGACGTTGCAACCCGTGACGACGAGCCGGTTACGCTGCTCGGAGACGACGTACGGCCCTGCGCCGGCGACGGTGCCGAGGCTGGCCCACGTGCCCTTGGCGCTGGGAGCGACCTTTGACGTGTCGTAGGTGAAGTTGACGGCGCCGGCGAGGTCGAGGGCGCGCACGGTGGAGTTGGCCAGCGAGATGTCGACGACCTGGAGGGTGCCGTTGCCGAGCATCAGCCGCGGCGGCCTGCGCGTCGCGTCGCAGGTGAGGGCGAACCCCGGCAGGTGGCAGCCGTCGCGGATGCCGAATGGGTACGGCACGCTCACGTCGCCGCACCTGTCCGGGCAGCTCGCCGGCGGCGGCCCTGAGAGCTGCGCTTCCACCGACCACAGCTGCTGAAGCAGCAGCAGCGACATCGCCATTGCCATCGCCATCGCCGGCGGTTGAATGATGGTCATCGGCGCCACAGTCGGTCTGAGCGTCGATCAGGATAAGTAGTACACTGAGGTATGGGCAATTTTTTTTGGCTAAAACGATTAGCACTTTTCCTGTGTATCGTTCGTAAGAAATTTTCTGGTGAAATCTTACACCGCCGCACGCAACCGCACAGCGTGCGAACGAAACGAACCCGCCGAGCAGCTGCGCGAGAAGCCTGATCGATACGGAGCTGTGGGCCGTACATGATCGATATGGAGGGGCCGTGGAAAAATTTTCTAACTTGTACATGTTTTTCTATAAAAAAATTATTTATTGTCTCTTATTTGCTATTTTAAAATTATTTAAATTTATATTTTGTCCGATGTGCTAGTACATCACCCTCTTTTTGTCTTTATTTTTCTATAAAAAATTATTAATTGTCTTTTTGTATGGTGCGCTAAAATTGTGTTAGCTAGATCCCATCCTTAAATGATACAATCTATCTAAAGGTCTAGTAAGAAAATGTTAGTTACTTTTCTTTTTTTTTTTTGAAAGAGATATAGCACTCCTAAAAAATTAGTCCAAACAGGCGGCTCTCACGACGTGGGGCGCTTGCTTCACAAATCAAAAAGACGCGGCGTTGACCGATCGATCAGGTTGGTTGGTGGGTTGGTTGGTGGGCAGTGTGGACTGGTCTGGATTCTCACGCCGCCCGTACGATATGGTTGAACGTTTCTGCCGATCGCAAAAGTAGCCGCTGGAACCCTGATCAGACTGACTGCACCGCTCGAAACTTTAAACTCATACTCTACCCCACCTGCACCATGGGTCCTACATGTTTCTTTTGCGTTTTGCTGCAGCGACACAAAAGCGTAACTCATACTTTCTACTCTACCGTGGGTCCCATACGTCAGGCTTTTTCTCCCATCCACCGCCGCGCACGCTAGAGCGCTTCCTCGGCATCCTCCGCCGCGCCGCGCGCACAGCCTCGCCGAGCAAGCGGGCCGGGCAGCAGCGGCAAGCGGGCAGAGCCGCTCCCCGGCATCCTCGCCGCCCGCGTGCTCATGGCACCGAGGCGCCCGCGGCGCACTTCTCACCACCCCCGGCCTCGGGCGGCGCGTCGGCGACGGCGAGGCGGCGCGGCCATGGGGGTCCTCCGTCCGCCCGACCCACGGTCGCGCGGGCCCGCCGACGAGCGAGGCAAAGACGGCCACACGGGCACGGTCGACCGGCTCTCCTCCGCAACAAGTGGGCGGCTCGGTGACCGGGCGCGAATCCTCCGCCGAAGAGCCCCACCCGCGATGGAGCTTTCGCGGAGACGGTCTCGCGACGGCGGTCCGACAACCTCCCACCGCAGGGGGCCTTCCTGGTGGCTCGCGGCAGTGGATCGGGAGCGGAAGCGCGCAAGACGGCGGGCCCTCGCTCGCCATGGCGCCGAGCTCCCAGTTGCTGACGCCGCACCACCACCGGCGAGGCGGGGACGCCAAGGCTGCGTGGCCGATTCCGCGGCTGAGGGAAGGGAGGAAGAAGGATTTGGGCGGCGCGAGGGGCGGAGCTACCTGCGGCGGCGCGCAGCGCCGGCGGGCGACGGGGCAGGGCGACGCCGCCCAGGCGGTGGAGCGTGGGGCCGGGGTGGTTGCGAGCGTTTTGGGAGGGCGGCCCCACGCCACGTTGTTCCCGCCAGTATGCCCTCTCCGACGCCCCGAGAATACCGTCTGCGAGTTGGAACGGGAGGAAAAGGTAGCACCTGCAGATTACCGCTCACAAAATAAATTTCCGCTATACGAGAACCGGAGGAAGTTTTTACAAAGACCAGTCATGGATAGCCTCACCGACCTCGACTATTATAATTGAATTGTCCACAACTTGTGAAAGATCGTTTTGATTTTTTTTTCTAATTAAATTTTCTTTTTTTAGATAAAGGATAAAAAATCCGGCTTCATCTATCCGTAGATAGAATCAGACCAATTATTACAGAGTTCAGAAAAAAAGTAAAGTTTTGCTGGGAACAACCTCCAGCCACACTCAAATCCGACTAAACAAGCAAATAAATGTTTTTGGCTAAACATAACCAACGTGTCTCTGTGACAGCCAACCATTGGACCCGAAGAATGCTAGCGCTGACACTTCAAGATGACGTGCTGCAGCGATTAGTTGATCATGTAGATCTTCATTCCGCTGCAAGCGTGCCCACTGACGTAGCCAATGAGTTCCTCGGAATAGTACCTGCAAAGAGATTTTGGTTTGCATTTGTCAAAAACAACTTCATTCCTTGTTAGCCAGATTGTCCATATAAGAGCAGATGCTGCTGTTAATAACAATGAATTATACTTTTTGCTTCCCAATTTAGACCAATTATAGAATAAATTATGTGTACTTGAAGGCGGGGATAGACCAAAAAGTATATGAATAGAGCGCCACAAAAATTTAGCATAGAAACAATCAAAAAAGATGTGTTGAATTGTTTCTGGGAGATGACAGAACGAGCACTGTTTATCCCCATTCCAATTTTTTCTTGCCAAATTATCTTTGGTTAGAACAACACTTTTTTAAGATACCACATAAAAACTTTTATTCTCATTGATAATTTTGTCTTCCAAATATCTTGTGACACTCTCACCCCATTGTTAATTAAAGCAGCATACATGGACTGGACCGTGAACGTTCCTGATGCCTTCAAATCCCAAACAAAAATATCTCTATCCTGGCTTAAGTTAACATGTTGTAAGGATGAAACAATACGGAGCCAATTTGATAAGTTTGCTCCCACTAGATTTCTTCTCAAGGAAATATTTAGTTCGGGAGAACTTAGAATATTAGCTATCGTATCTTGTTTCCTTCTTACAATATTAAATAAGCCCGAACTTATCTTTGAGGGGTTTATTTTCTAACCAAGTATCAATCCAGAACCGAGTTTGTGTCCCATCATTGACCATAAAATGTCCTAGCTTAAAAAAAGAATCTTTAACATTCATCAAACTTCTCCAAAAATGAGAATCACATTGGTTTCTTCTCACAACCGCCTAAAGTCTTGTTTTTCATATACTTGTTTCTTAGTAGTTCTTGCCAAATTCCTTCTTTATTCAGTAATTTGAATAACCATTTGCTAAGCAAACACCTGTTTCGAATTTCCAAATTATGGATACCTAGCCCACCTTGATCTTTAGGTTGTCGTATAACATCCCATTTGACTAATCTATACTTTCTTTTGTGTTGGTCGTTCTGCCAAAAGAAACGAGACCTAAAGCACTCAATTTTATCTAGTACCCCTTTTGGCACCTCAAAAAAAGACATCATAAACATCGGTAAGCTGGAAAGCACCGAGTTTATAAGGACTAGACGTCCACCTACTATGAGTAATTTACCTTTCCAACTGCTAAGCCTTTTCTCTATTCTTTCTTCTATAAATTTCCAATCCTTATTAGATAATTTTCTGAAGTGCATTGGGAGACCTAGATATCTAAATGGGTACTTACCAATGGCACATCCAAACAGATTATGAATAAAACTGCTCATGATTCTTAGCTTGACCAAAACAAAAAATCTCACTTTTATGAAAGTTAATTTTTAAACCAGATAGTTGTTCAAAAGTACTTAATAATAATTTCATATTAACTGCTTTTTCAACATCGTGGCTTAAAAAAATCACCGTGTCATCCGCATATTGAAGGATGGATAATCCATCTTGGATCAAGTGTGGAATGACCCCTTCTACTTGACCAAATTTCCTTTGCTCTAGCAATTAGTATAGCCAACATGTCCACAACTATATTAAATAGTATAGGAGACATGGGGTCACCTTGTCTCAGGCCTTTTTTAGTTTGGAAGTATTGGCCAAGTTGATCATTGATCTTAATATTTACATTCCCACCTTGTGTGAATTTTTTTATCCAATCACACCATTTCTGAGAAAACCCTTTCATTCTTAATGTTTGCTTGTAAGAACTTTCAGCTAACCTTATCATAGGCCTTTTCAAAATCTATTTTAAAAAATTACTCCATCTTGTTTTTGGTGTGTAGTTCATGAATTGTCTCATGCAAGATGACAGCTCCCTCCATAATATTTCTGCCTGGTAGGAAGGCAGTTTGGGTTGGTCTTATCAATTTTTGGGCGATGGTAGATAAACGATTTGTTGCCACTTTAGTAAAGATTTTGAAAGAAACATTCAACAAACAGATAGGTCTGTATTGTTGAACCACTTTCGCATCCTTCTTTTTAGGCAATAAAATGATATTACCAAAATTAAAGGCGATTAAGATGCAAGGTTCCTTGATGAAAATTGTAACACCCAGTGTTACTTACCGGTTAAGCCATGGTTTGGACAAAAATAAGCTTCTTTTATGCTTGATTACGTTGTCGGTCGAAGAGACGCGAAAAAGAATCAAAATCCGGAGTTGCCCCTTTTTGTCGGAAACCCTAAACCCTAACCTTTCTTTACCCCTTTTTGTTTATTTCAAAATCTAAGCAAAATTTGATAAAACTTCCAAAAGCTAGTTTGTAGATCTTTTCTTGATGAACAAAATATATGTACAAAGTTTTTCAAGTTTTTGAGTAATTTTAAAAGTAATTTTGAATTCAAATTTATCCCTTTTTGACCCCATTTCAAAAAGTCACTTTTAGAGGCTGAATTTGAAAATCTTCCAATTGTGAAAATTGTAGATCTTGAAATTTTAAGCCAATTTGCTTTTTGGAGTTTTTCGAGTTCAGTTCAAATTTTGGAAGTAATTTTTAAAAATCCGAAAGTTAGGGTTTGGGAGAGCTCTACAGCATCGCGCATGGGAGCCCATGCCGCCACCGTCGTTCGCCGTCGCCGTGGCCCTTCTCGGCGTTTCCGGCCGCCCGCGCGTGCCGGCTCGCTGGGGCGTGTCGTCGCGAGCTTCTCGTGTCCCTCGTCCCGTTCGTGCCGTCGACCCATAAGAAGGAGAGCCGCCTGCTCCTTATCTCGTTTTGCCGCCGCCACCGACGTCCTCGCTGCGCCATGCCATGTCGCCGCCGTCGAACACCCACCGCCCAAATTAACCACACCGATGGCTTCGCAACTCCCTTACGCATCCCCGAACCCACTTCGCGTCGCCTAAGCCCACCGGAATCGCGTTCGCGCCGTCGTCTCTCCACGGCCGGGCGGCCGGGCAGCCCGCCAAGGCATCTCGCCCATGCCACCGCGTGGGTGTGATTCGTGGAAGGTTTTCTTTGCGTCCTTGATTCGCCTCTCGCTGTTACGAGTTTGGTCGGTTTGGCCATTTTCACAGCTGACGTCCGGACACGTCGAACACGTTGTTGCCACGGGTGAGCGCCGCCGCGACCGCGT
The DNA here is from genome assembly GCA_015847255.1 of Hyparrhenia diplandra. NCBI lineage: Eukaryota > Viridiplantae > Streptophyta > Magnoliopsida > Poales > Poaceae > Hyparrhenia > Hyparrhenia diplandra. The sequence continues at coordinate 34,346 of JADLZK010012288.1, read as the reverse complement.
CACCGTCGTCCACCCGTTTCCGTCGCACTTTGGTCTCAACCACCTAGCCATTCAAGTTCGTGGTGAGCTTCTAGTCGTGCTTGTGCCGCCCGTTTTTCCTTTTCCCGCCGCGGTAACCGCCGGAACGCCGTCGCCGGCGAGCTCTACCATGCCCGATACCCCGCCCGCCAGCGTTGCTGTGCTCTCGGGAAGCCGTCCCAGTCGTTTAAGTAGGGGGTTAGGTCGCCTAGAGGTCTTTGGATAGGTTGAGGTGCCCGCCGCCGCCGGAAAGCGGTAGTGAATCAAGCCGCCGTCTTGCAGCGCCGCCCGATCCGCCATCGTCGTCGGCGGTAGAGCCGACGTGCCCTAGGGTGTGGGGTTGGGTGCCATGTGATGCGGGAGAACGAGGGGAACATGTTGGGAGAGGTCCGGTCGCCGGGCGAGTCGCCGCCGGGCGAGTTCGCCGCCGTCGGTAGCCGGGCGGCCGGCGATCAGTAGGGACTCTCGCCCCTGGCGCGCAGCCCCGCCTGCTAGCACGGGCGGGCGGATGGGCCGCCTGCTGGGCAGCCGGGCCGAAAGCCGGGCCAGTTTCGCCCAATGGCCGATTTCGATTTTATTTTGTTTTATGATTTTCTTTAGAAATGAATAGTGCCAAATTTTGCAAAATTCGTAGAAATTCTTTTAGTGCTGCAAAAAATTCTAAAACTTTTTGTAGAGCCTTCCTATGAGTATGTGTGCCCATGAAAAATTTGAAACTTTGATTTGGAGTAATTCTTGCATGATTTAAAAATACATTCTTTAATTGAAAAATGCATCTTCCATGATTTTTAGAAAATAAAATATATTTCCAAAATTCATGAAATTTTATTTGGTGTTGTTTTATGGTATGACCTTCTTGTATAAAAAAGTTTGAGATCATTTTGACAAAGTTTATGTATTTGTTATTTTTATGCTTTATTTATTTAATTGTTAAATGTGATGTTTAGTGTATAACGACTTAGGTTTTTGTGTGACTTTTGGGTTGTCTTGTGAATCTTGGATCATACCACAATCAAATGGTCCTTGAGAACTCCTTAGGCAATGGTGATGATATCTTGTAGAGTAGTTCAACAAATTGGTTTTGTTGGGTTACAACTTTATCGTGAAGGAAAGTTGTACTCAAGATGTTATCATTTCATGCATCCATCAAGCATCATATTTATACTTCATCATGCTAAAGCATGCATCACATTTACGTGTAGTGAACAAGAGTGATATGATTTACGATGACCAAGCTTTGGAGAAGGTGCATCCACCTGAGGTGTGGTGTCAAGTATGACTCGGGTGTATCTCGCACACCGCCGAGGTCTTTGGGACAATAACAGGTGCAGGTGGGCCCGGTAATTAGGAGGTTCTCATACAAAAATCATCGAACAATGCCATCAAATCTTCCTTAATTAAATCCCAAAAAAACTTGATAAAACTCGAGGTAACCCATCCGGACCGTGTGCTTTATTATGTTCCATTTGAAAAATTGCAGCTCTAACCTCCTCTTGAGTAAATGGTTCAACCAGAACTCATTCTCTTCAACCGAAACTTGAGGGATATCGGTCCTTTGAGATTCGTCTAAGGAGAATAGCGACTCATCGAGAGGGCCCAAAAGATTTTTATAATAACTAGTGATATCTTTGTTTAAGATGAGCATCACCCGTTATAAAATTATTCACATCCTCCAGTTTGAAAGATACGAAGTTTTCCTGTGCCTACCATTGGCTACAAGGTCATAATACTTAGTATTAGCATCACCTTCTAAAAGATGTTTCACCTTAGCCCTTTGGTACCACTTTAGCTCTTCTTCTCTAAGAAGTTCACTAGCCTTTCATTCAGAACATGTTTTAGATCTTTCTCGAGTCACTTAGCAAAGTAAGTTCAGCTTTTTGTCTAGTTCATCCAACTTATTTAGAAGCTTTGCTTTTTCTTTTTGTATAACCCACTAACATGCTTAGCCCAACCTCTTAAATGTTGACGAAGTTTTCTTATTTTGGCCCCGCCAACGCTCAATGGGTGATCCTCAGAACTATCACATTCTCGCCATACCAGCTGACACCATCTCACAAAATCCGTCCCTTAACAACCAACCTAACTCAAATTTGAATTGAGGTTGATAAGTTGTAGACGACCGTTAGTAGACAGAGTAGTAGTGGAGTATGGTCGAAATTTCTCTCGATAGAGGATGTACTTGTAGTGTTAGGATACCGAGACTCAAAGTCCGTGCGGGTTAAAACTCGTCTAACTTTTCAAAAGTTTGGTTTGGCAAGTTATTAGCCCGTAAAATTCCTGCCGGACAAGTCTAATTCCCCGAGGTTTAGAGTATCAATTACAAACATCAAACTTGAACGGCCATCTATCATTAAAATTATCATTATTCTTCTCATCCGGTCTCATGAATAATATTAAAGTCCCCACCTATAATAACAGTATGGTTTCTTTAGAACATACTCGCACCATTCGACAAAAATTGAGATTTACGATCTTCTTGAGCCGGGTCGTAGACTGAAAATAATTTAAACTTGAAATCACATTCTTTATGACGTAACTTGAAACCGATGAAAAATCACCCTCCTCAATTTGACCAACGTCAAAAGTTTGCAAATGAACTCCTAGAATCATGCCACCGGATCTACCACGTGGAGCCATGCAATGCCAAATAAAATCTCTACCAAAGACGGATGTTATTAAGAGTTTTTTTGTGGGAAGCTAGCTCTACACTGCTTTCGATAAGGCAATGAAATCTAGGTCTTTCTCTTTGTTAGATCGCATTAAAATCTATATTTTTAGTATCCGCAAAACCGTTACAATTCCGAAAAATTCCTTTCATTTCTAACAACTTTTATTTTTATTTTTTTATTACCCCAGGGCGCCCTTGATTTTAGAAGACGATGATACAGTGGGTCCAAAGATCACAGATCACATCCCCATCACCTAGCCCCTCCATTACTTCTCGAACGGATAAGATTTAAAATTTCTAGATCAACACCATCTTCATTAGAGCACTTTCGGTTGCTCCATCCACATCCAAAACCGAATTAACATTACTTAAATTAGCACTATCTAACAATCTGCTATGTTCCAAATCCTTCAAGCGTTTTAAAGAATTAAAACAATCTTTATCATTTTTACCTAAAACCACGCCAAGAGCATTTACCGAATGTAGTAAAGATGAAGTATCTCTATCAAGAAAAGAGGGGGGAATTTGTGTTGTACCTTTTCATCGACTAGCTCCAAGTTCTTTTTGCCTTGAGCCCTGGCCGCCTTCTCAACTGAGTCTTGATCCGGCTGAAGCGCCCTCTTGCTAGACCTCAAAGGTGAGACCCGACTTGATAGGGAGCTTATCATTGACACTCCCGGAATCGGCGATTCTCGAGGAAACACAAAAGCGACCAATCTCCCGCACCTTCTTTACCGAGAAACCACTTTGCTCTAGGTTTGTCCATCGATCGTGGGGCTTAGATCGCCGAACACTAGCGACAAAGTCGCCTCGGCCGCGCGCATAAGGATGGCAAATGGATCGGGTTCGGGCGGTAATCCGCGGTTTCGTCCCGCTGGTTCGGGTTCGCACGGTTTTTCGCCCATATTTTTGGGTTCGGGTTCGGGTTTGGGTTCGGGTTCGGTTTCGGGTTTAGTATTCTACCCGTGGATATCCAATGGATACCCGAAATAAATCATTTGAATTAAAAATTATGTTTTATAATATGTTAATAATAATTTGTTTACTTAAATTATTAAATTTATTCAAAGTTGACTCATGAAAATATTTATTATTTGTTGTCTATTGTTTTACATGTGAATATGTGTATATATATCCGTGGGTAATCCGCGGGTAATCCACGGGTTTCGGTATCCATTCGGGTTTCGGTATCCGCTCGGGTTTCGTACCGCGGGTTTGGGTTTGGTGATGGATTTCCACCCGAAACGGTTTTGGGTTCGGTTCGGGTTTTGATTTCGGGTTTTTCGGGTTTGGGTGCACGGAGACTCCACCCGATCCGAACCCGACCGTTTATCCTTAGTCTGCAGCGCCGCCCCTCCCGCATACCACCACTAGAGGGTGGTTCATCACCTAAGTTGCCATCAATGTCCATGTTTTCCCCCACATTTGCACCACTTTCATTATCATTTTTTGTCTTATCCCCCTTTGGGTCATCATCCTTTGGGTCCCCTTCTTTGGTAGTGTCCATATCAATCACTTGAGGCTCACCATCAAGGATCTCTCTCTCAATCGCAAACTGTAGCTCGTAGACAAAATCCCCAATCACTACATCCACAAATTCGGGATAAGTGATGGATCTAGCACGGCTACTCTCATTCTTGCTCTTCCAAAGGTTCTTTGTAAAGATGGTGTCGACAGACTCTAGGCACTCCCAAGATAGTTCCAATTGCCCAAATAATTGGAAATTGTTTGAACTCATGGGGTAAACCTCTAAACTGGACCCAAACTTTTGGAATTTCTCTCTTAAAAACTTCATTATCAATCCCCTTCTCAAATCTGATTTTTCCCTCGACTTCCTTAGTATCCATAGGACCCCAATTTGACACTGTTTCCAGTAAGTCAGCAGAGGGGAAGTTGACAATAAATGCTCCAGCCCCTGTTGTCTGAATCACTTATAAGTCTTACCAGGGCGAAGTCTTTCCAGTTCCACTGCCAATTGATTGACACAAAGAGAACCTTCAAGAACACGCACCACAGCTCTAGTTTCTTGTAAATTATCTTTTGGATTATCAACCTTTGGAATAAAATAAAACCCAAGACCCTCTACAGCATAACCACAAGGAATGGCACTTGTATTAGTTTTTTTGCTGTTTGGGCATGACTTTACTGGATGATCACCAAAACATATTTCACAACACAGGACAACAGTACATTCATGAATAGTATGACCTTTTGTATGACACCTATAGCAGTATGGTTTCCCTTTGCTTTTCTTTGCCCCTTGAATTGTTGATTCAAGAATGTCAGTAGCATTACCTACCAAAGTCTCATTGTTACCTTGCACTTGATTGGCAGCAACCTCCACGAACGCTGTATCTACAGCCATCGCTTCTCCACTCTGCACCTTCTGCCTAATCACCCCGCCTTGAGACGCCGAGGTCTCCACCATGCTGGTCTTCGACGTGCTCGCCCCAGCCGTAGGCGCTTTGATCACAGCCGCGCCCACCATGGTCCCTTGCTGCGCCTGGATGCCGAGCGACTTGGCCCCTCCAACCTCTGCCGAGGGATCAACCAAGATCGCCTGCTGGCCAGGTTGGTTGACCCCGGAAGAAGCCGCCACGGCAGCACCACCCATGCCCCCCTCCTGCTGGCCAAAGAGTGGCATCCCCCCATGATGGTGGACAGCCCCTCCTTGAGGATGGCCAGCCGGGTTAGGGGCCGTATATAGTAATATTTTTTTAACATAAAACAAACATATTATCAAAATACATCAAATGTTAAATGTTAGTTTTAAAGAAACTAATTTGGTGTTGTAAATATTACTAAATTTTGTTATAAATTTAATCAAACTTAAAATATTAACTAGGAAAAAGGTTAAAATGACTTATCTTTACTACCTATAAAGGAAAGGGGACATTTTATCGTCGCGACAATTTTTTGTCCGCTCGACGCCCCTTCGTGCGATCAGCGCCCCTCCCCTCCGTAATTTTTTTTGAGCTCCGTAAATTTCTCTTTTGGAAGGAAATCACGGTGCAAAAATAGGAAATAAGGCCGTGCGAAAAGAAACAACGCCGTGCGAGTGTGACGGCGCATTGGCGCCGCCAGGTGGGACCTTGCAGACTCGGGCGGTGATCGCGGCGCATGCCCTTGCGTGGGCTTCGTAGATTGTTTCTTCTCCGCAAAACAATGGCAAAATAAAAGGGAAGGTCAATCAGCCGCAAATAGAAGGAACGTAATCACCGTCAAAAAAATAGGAGAAAGGTAACCACCGGCAAATAGAAGGGAGGTAACGAGAAACCAAATCACCAGCGTGCGTCTCCGTGACCGGCCTCCGCGAGCTGCGCCCCGCCGCCTCCGCAGATGTCCACTCGCTCTGGTCTCCACACGACATCCTTGAACAGCCGCGTGGGGTCTAGGCGATCTCCCTCACCGGGCCAGCACACCATGATCGTGCGTGCCCGCGTCGCCGACATCTGAACTGTAGCCCGCGTCGCCGGTGAGGACAGCTTGACGAACAGGCATCGCTGCCCACTCCAGGTGCTCCCATCCTTCCTGAATCAGCTCACGGTTAGTTTTCAGTTTAGTTCAGCCGAATCAGCACATACATGGTTCATTGGTCCGTTGCAGTGAAGTTCAATTAGTTTTTGTATGCTCAGATGAAATACAAATAAATCTCTTCTCAGTTCTCTTTTTCTGTTTTATTTATCTGTCCTCCTACCTATGTTTCTCAGGACTTTTGAATTGGTCTTATCTTTCTTACAAGCAGATCCTCTCACCGACCAGGTCAAGCTTTGTGACTTTGGTAGCGCAAAAGTCCTGGTATGTTGATTTTCCTTCCATGACGATATGTAGTCACATCCAGTTGTTGTATATGCTTTCTTGTTTGAAATATTCTTATCATCAGCTCGCCATAGTGTTGACATGGCATTAGTGGTTTGTGTCACTACGTAATATGTATCATCAATATGCTGCTTTTGCCTGTTGTCATTGATTGTAACTGTAGTTGGTTGGTCATATGAAACAAACATATCTTGAAGGTAGCTTAAATATATAGTGCGCGCCTCATGAATATATTTCTTGAGCTGTTGATACAAAAACTGTCCAGTTACAAATCGTTTGTCTAGATATCTTGTGGAATGTTGGCTACATTTAAGTCGAGCTTCTCAAATCGGTTTCATTATCTGCTGTTACCTCTGCCCTATTTTAGATATGAGTTACTCCGTATTCAATTGTTTGTGGAGCTGTGTTAGTCTGTACTGTAGTAGCATTGGTTCATTTACTTCACTGTGATTCATGTGTTATAATAATTGGATATATGAAGTGAGGTGGTTTTCTATGGCAGCCTGATCAAATATAAAACTGATCTAAAATTCACAGCTTATATAAAAAGAAAAATCAAGAAATCAACTTGAAATGTAGTGCAATTTACACTTTTACAGGGTTTCAAAGCTTTACCTGATTGAAACGATGCTTCCCTGATGGCATATTCAGAACACAGTTTGTGTCGCTCTCCAACGGCCTGCAGCACCTGGTTGCGAGCACATTTTAATTGATATATCATTTTAGGCTATTTGAATCAAATCCATAATGTTACCTTGTGCAATACTACTTATGCAAAGGTTTTCTTTCTTCTCTAACAGAGTTGAATGTTCTTTTCAAGAAATTTTGTGTTTTATTCGTGCAGCTAACAATCCTCTATAAAGATGGGTCTATTTGATGAGACTAGATGTCACGGTGCAAAATTATTGGTCAGGGACATAACATCTAAACATTCTTTTTGAGAGTACAGATTTGAAAACATTTGTAATCTGACAAGTCATAAGATTGTCAGAGTTTAAATAGCTATGCTATTTCGTGATGTGATTCACTTGTTGCATGCAGCAGTAGCCAGTTTTATCTTCTTCTAGGAGTTTTCATTTCTTCTCCGGGTAAAATTTCTAGCAGTGACATCAACTATCAAATTTATGATGTTCCTAATTAAATTTTGCCCATCTGTTTCCACCATGTAGAATGGCTGGTTCCCAAAAATCTGATTCTGTTTGATCCTGCAATGTCCTGTCTCTGTACTCCTATTAAAATTTCTGCCCACTTTTACTTTTTATATTCTATAACATATGACTAAGAAACTGATTTTTACTTAGAAGATGCAGTTAACTAAAAGTGTAAGAGAAAAGACACTCTGTACCAAACCAATTGACTGAAGCATGCAGTTAACTAAAACTTATATCATGTGACTGAACTCCATCCGACAAAATAACATGAACTATACTGCAGCAAGCTGTATTAACAAATGACTGTAGCAACTCTACTGCACTTTACTTTAAAAATGTATTGTAGGAGTCCGACAACACATAAGAGTGAAAAGGTACTATTGCATCTCCAACAACATACTGGAGTGGAATGAGTAACCATACCTCAAGCTATGGTACTCCCTCCGTTCCACAATACTTGCAATTCTTTTGACTCATGTAAAGCTTGTGTTTGACCGCTCGTTTTATTCAAATTTTTTATGTAAATTATAAAACAAACAAAACGTCATTACAATATCTTTAGTGATGTAATAAGTCATAACAAAAGTGGTAATATTTATTAAAAAAAAAAAAAAGTTGAATAAGACGAGAGGTCAAACACAGTTTATATGAGTCAAAGAATTGCAAGTATTGTGGAAACGGAGGGAGTACGTGTACGGTTTCAGGTTCCGTAAACTGCACACTATTTGTGGATGCTATTTATTTTTTCTTTATCTAGAAGTTTTGTATTAAACCAAAAAAGTCACATGCAGTCATATGGTAGTCTTCTTATCATTTGCAAATTAATTGTCTTCTTGTAGAAAACAAGATGAGGCTAGGGGAGAAAGTGAGGCCTGCCAGATCTTGGCAATTCGCTACCCTCACCTATATAATAGTGTTGTCTGAATGTGCTGTAACCCATCTTTAAATTGTCCTCATGAGCCAAGCTGAAAAATTACCAATCTTTCAATCTACTTATCTAATTTTTTTTTGGGGGTGGTCTAGCAGAGCTTTCAGCTGGTAGTGGTATGTCATTCGGTCCTAATCATGTGGCCATCGCTGCAAAAGAAATTTCTAAAGCTATATATATTATTTATGTATAAAGCTATATATATGTTTATCAACCTTTAAGTTTATTTATGTACAGATACAAAAAAAAACATCATAATTTGGGTTTGACCAAATAAGCTAAATAATTATATTAATTTAGGGTCTGGTTATTTTATTCTACGTAACAAATTTAAGAATTTGATTTTGATTTAATAGCCATTATTTTTGTAAAGAGAGGGAAAGAAAATATTCTTTTTTTGTTTACATTATATGATATTAAAATTATACATAGTATGTTTAGCAACATTTAAATTTATTTATGCACAAAAAATACATCATAATTTATGTTTGACTAAATAAGCTAAATAAATATTCCTATTTATGTTTGGTTATTTGATTCTACCTAACAAATCTAATGATTTAGCGCTTAAAAAAACTAAATTGATATAATATAATAGAATTTTATATAGCTATATATCATTTCAATTCTAAAACAACGACATCCAAGGTTGTACCTTAACCATTTTTAAAAAATAACATGGTTTAATCTTTTTATAAGTATGTTTGTACCTTCATCATTTAAAAAAATATCCTATTTTTATTCTTTTTATAGGTCTCGATGGATACTTCAGATACAAAAGTTTTGAAGGAGCCCGTGGATATTTTAGAAGGTATCATGCAAAACGTAAACTTCCAAGGAGCATGTGGATACTTTAGATGTGAAACTTTCGTGGATATTGTACAATTAGAAAATTCGATGGAAGAACATGCCCCTACAGGGACAAAGTAACAATACGATGAGCCAACCGGTGAGAACGAAATATATGATATGGAGATGTTGTTGGGACCAGAGGGTGTCGCGGGAATGTGATACAGTGTACGACCACTATGAACGACACTAATGTGACAAGTACTAATGTTTACAACCCAGTCAAACAGATTCTCCTGTTGTAGATTTATCACAAATGTAAGGAGTTGTTGCATAATGATAAGATATGCTTGATGCATAACAAACAGAAAAAATGAATGACTACTCGCATGTCGTGTCGCAAGGTAGTGTACTTTTGATCCATTATGCCTTCCATTTAGTATCTATTTTGTTAATGTAATAATTATCTTATTGGGTCATAGCATTAATTAAGCCTACAAATGTTAATGTGTCCTTTTCAGATTACATTTGCACTTAAAGTGATCGATCCAAACAAATTCCATCAAAACCTGACTGAAGAAGCTTGTGGTCATCGGTGATGTTCAATTATCGAAGATTTCTTCCCCGCTAATATAAAACATTATCTTAGGTGAATTACGAAAAAGCCCATAAAATAGAGTTTACTTTGCCCCGTGATATCCATGATTGATTGTGTTACTTTCACAAAACTTGTTTGATTAAATGTCACTTTAATATTATTGTTTAATTTCATAGTATTGTTATCTTATCATGCGATCCATATATTTTTATATAAAATTTAGTTATCCCGTAGCAACGCACGGGCGCTTACCTAGTAATAAAATAATGCAGGGACCGAAACCGCTTGAGGACGGAAGCGTTTCGTTACGAAGGCATGAGAGGCGACAGTGGTGGGCGTGACCTTCCCGGCGAGGATATTTATTGTTTGCTGTTGCTGAACCCTTGCTGTCAAGGACAACACGGAGTGCATAGAGACCTTTCTTCAGTCTGCTCTAGATGAGCTCAAGGATATTGGTAACGTAACTTATAAGTCTCTTTGTTAAACATAGTTCCTTTAACTTTTTGTTTTCCCCTGCAATGCCTCAGGGATTCATGAATATGTTATAAGAATCAAGCAATATGGCTCATCTCATAATCATGTCTAAGTTTATTTGAGTTTCCTGCATCGGTATATCCTCCTTTTCTATTAGATATTTTGGGCTTTTTGATAACGTAACAAGATAATTTAAATTTTCATCTAAAACACCCACTGTGACAAAAAGAACTAGTGCTTTCTTATGAATACAACACAACTTGTTAACTAGGTGCATATGGGTCCAACAACTTGTAATATGCTCAATCTACTACACTAACTTGTCAAGTGGGTGTGGATTGATCCAACAAGTTGCAAAGTGCTCAATTTATTACAATAACTTTTCAAATACGTGCAAATTAGTCCAAAATCATGTAAAATAATCAATTTATTACAATAACTTATCAAATGCGTGCAAATTGGTCCAAAATATTGTAAAATGCTCAATTTAGCATACTACCTTGGCAAAATGGTGTACCTATAGTTCAAAATTACAAATGATAATGTATTAAACAAATTAGATAGCATTCAAATTTTCTTCCAACTAATAATTTTTTGGTCAATTAAGTTGCTAATTGTGATTCAACTATGTATTTTACTTATTTATTTATTAGTTAAAATTGAATTAAAATTTAGGTTTCACCACTGGATTACCGAGAAACTAAACCAAACATGAGACTTTAAAAATATTTATGAAAAAACTCTAAAAGGTATTAATTGTTAGTACATATTATCATGTTTGACTTTTTACCTAAAACGTAAATGCATATAATCAAACTTGAAATAAATATTGAATATGAAATTAAAAATTTCCTAATTAGAATTTAATCTTTGTATAAAAAATTGTTAACGAAGACATAACAATCATTTTCTAAACACCCAAGGTTCTACTCCTTAACGAATATGTTACCATCACTACAAGAATATCAATTGTCAAATAATACACAATAACTTATTCCAACATAAATATACTCTTGTCCATATTAGAAACTATTGTTTGTGATAACATTTGGACTGCATCGATTTGGACACTAAGTTAAGCATTTTATAAGTTTGAACTAATTTGCACCTAACTATCAAGTTGTTGTATTAGAGTAACCATTTTATAACTTGTTATACCAACTCGCACCTACCTGTGAAGTTATTGTACTAGATTAAGCATATTACAAGTTATTGGACTAATCTGCACTCATCTAACAAGTTGTTGTATGATGAACACAATTTACTCTTTTTTTAAAAAAAAAAAAAATCACACTGTATAAGTTACAGTAGCATATAACTCTAAAAATATAGTGGCATTCCGATTCTAAAATGAATTCAAATACAAAGTGTTTTCATAGTCTCTCTTATATACATGTACAAAGATAAGTGTTCAAGCATGGTGCTGAGTCTGATCTCAACACGAATTGAAATGCATTATACAATCATTAATAAGTTTTAAAACTCACATACTCAGACGAGATAGAGTAGGACGTGTCCAGGCACAGTATGAAGTTTGATTCCTAAATGAATTGGAACATGTGACATGATTGAGATGATCATTAAATAACTATCCAAGCTGCAATCGCCCAAGTAACCACACAACAAGTTAAACGTTCCACTGCAACATCTGGATATGTTTGATAGTTCCCATTAAAGTTTTTTTTTATAAAAAAACACCTTCCAACGCCCATCTGTCCATCATCCTTTATTCTTGCCCCACTTGTTCCGTCGCTCACTTTGAGCCTTCCTGAATTGGCTCTCTATTCTAGAAACTTTCTAGGATAGACTTCGTCTAGCATCTATGGCAATAGTTTATTCACACATAAAAAAATGAGTAAAATGCACCATGGGTACCTAAACTATTGTGTGGGTACCAAATAGGTACTCCAACTTAAAAACGTAACAGTTAGGTACTCAAACTATTCTGTTGGTACCGGATAGGTACTCCAACTTAAAAAATGTAACGGTCGTACTCAAACTATTCTGTACTCTAACTCATAAACTTAATAGCCAGGTACTCAATTCCTTTTTCTTTTCTTTCTTTTACATTTACTAGGAAACATGCCCGTATGCGTTAAACGGGAGTAAACATATCAAATGTTTATGAAAAAACGGAACTGAAAAACATTATGTATTTATTTTTTTACCGTTTCTATAAAATTTTAAATCTACACATATTTGTTTTATGATGAAAATGGCATGCATATAGATTAATGTTGTTAATAATAGTAACATACAGTACAACATCCTATTAAGCTTGTACCAAATTTAAAATACAACCTTATGGTCTTTTCCTATGTCATTGCAAAGCACAAATTTTTTGCTCATAAATATATGATAACTTGTATTTTTGTACTATCAAAACACTGCTATTGTTAAATGTTGGAGTATTGTTACCTCTTACAAAACGAATGTTCAAACATCAACTTTATCCTTGAATCATTAATGTTGTTTTTTTTTCGTGGAGTTCGCCACCGGACGGAATGATGGTGAGTGTTGACACCTGTTATAGCATAAAATTATAAGTCAATTAACATGAAATAAGGGCTCAAGTCAAAGACCAAACATAAGTCTAGGGGTCTAACTAACATAATTCCACGAGTTTTGGTATTCTCGTGACTTTCCGGGGACTTGATAGATAATTGCGAAAAAGAATGGAGAAAGTTCCTAATATACAAGGCATATGAAGACAAGACTTAACCGTGAAGCAACTCAACCCGAAAAGTGAACTAAAACATTCTAGAAGATACCGTGAGGACACCGAAAAAGACGGACGCCGAGGTGGCATGCCACCCCGGGCGGCCCGCCCGATTAACTAGGTCGGCCGCCAGTGGGCCACCCCCGTCGGTCTCTCCTTTCTAGGTCGGTTTACTACCGACATTGAGGTTGTTTCTACACCGTTCTTTGAAGGTCGGTTTGATCCAAGGGTTGACGCTCATCGCCAAGTACTATATAAGAAGACCACCACCCCGGGGCTATCGATTGATCATTATCATACTCATTCATCAACTCATACCCATCTAGTCCAAATGCAAGTCTAGACCTAAGCCCTAGTTCATACTAGAAGTAGTTAGCTACATAGCTAGTTCTAGTTGAAGATCAAGTTCATCTTGAGTTCCCCGATAGTCAAGAAGTAGCAAGGATCATCGTTCTTGAGACTTCTCTCTTATATTCAATCAGTAAGTACTATTATATTTAGAATACAATTGTTATGGCTTTGATCTTTATAATTATTATATTCTTATTGATATGTGTTTATGCTTGCTATGATTATATGTTTAGTTTAGTAAGATTGTTTTATATTTTATGCATGGAATTATATAGCATCCATATAGATGATCACTATGTGGGTGATAAGCAATGTGTAAACGTGGTGTTTATACAACGTTTATTCAGCAATTGCACCCTACATTCCGAGCCGTGTGGTAGATCGCGGGAGTGATGGACTGTTGAGTCCTTTGGAATCCACCCTCCGAATGTAGGACTAGTCGAGTTTATTATTACGGTAATGATCAAGTTTCGTTCTTGGTTGTTATTGGTAATGCTTGCCATGTGTAGAAGTAATCCAACCTTGCCATGATAGCTAGATGTATTGCACTAATTGTAGTATTCATTGACATATATGATTAGGAGTATCTTAGGAATATTCATTCTATTCTTTCTATAACATGTTAATAGCTCGTATGATACTAGTGGCATATGATGATCTTAGACTTGGGTATTTATCATTTATATAATTATCTTTATCCTGTGACTTATCCTGTTGAGTAATGTTAGATGTATATGGCAACTCTGCATTACAATACTGTAAGGTGGATCTCATAACTAAATCACAATATAAATCATTAGATATCCTTTTCTCTCTACTTTCCATAGACTCCCTTCCCCGTGGTAAAATATAAATACGATACCCAATTACTCCCGGTGAAGTGCTACAATTGGTATTTCTATCCGCGGCGCTTGCGATATATCATGTTCATTCTTTTATCAAGGCCAATCAAGAGTACCATGCCCCGCATTTCTTTGAGCGTTATTGCTAGGGTGACAAACTAGTGTATAGGTAATGCCTAGAAATGAGTGGTATACCTTGAGTACATATCCTGGTGAGATTAACTCCACTATGGATAGTGATGCTAAGTTTACATCCCACTACTAACACCGCCTAACTCCGCTTTGTTGGATCATGAGGTTAATCCCATATCCAAGCTAACATGATTAGATAGATATCTCATATATATTTCTTTCGCCTTCCTAATTGGGGTCGTGTAAGAAATATCAACAGTGAGCCTGGAAGGTGAAACAACGACCTCTCGGTATGGTGCGAACCCTGGATCACGGCGACCCTCTCTAAGACACAAGCCTGGGCGCGTCGATGGCGTCGTCCATGAGGCCACAGTGCCCAAGGACGGCCGGCAGCGGCGGCGACAAGAACAAGGTCACGTAATTAGCCAGACACCTGAGTTGTTTGTGACCGGTTGTTTGTGGTTCCGTACACGTGAAGGATATGTGCGATCAAGTTTGATATGGGTCCGAGATAATTACCCAGGCTACAGGCGGACAGGAAAGTACCTGTGAAAGAAATAGGCGGAAGGAAAAAAGGTGAACGGAAATTTTGGTTGACTGAAATTTTCTTGCTTAGAAACCGCTGGTGAAATTTTACTTATAAAGTAAACATATGGAATGATAAGTTCACGGTCCTATACTCATATTTCATAGCTAACGAATGAAGGCTGCAGCCTGCTAGTGCACTTGCCTGCGCATGGTTGCCGTGGCTGCGGCGGACGTGATCGCTCCCGACCTCTCCCACCACAAGACTACTCGTACGAGCCTATGACTGCGAGCAGAAGAAACTAAGCCGGGTTTCGTCGGAGCTGCGCTGGGAGGCAGAGTCGTGAGCGGACTCAGTTTGTCCACGCGTCGCTCATGTAGGCAGGCAAGACAGGATATGTTCCTTTTTTTTTTTCTATTGAGTCCGGCTGCACGTTTGTCCACGCGTCGCTCATGTAGGCAGGCAAGACAGGATATGCTCCTTTTTTTTTCTATTGAGTCCGGCTGCACGGTAACCGAGTTGGCTATTATTACTGGTGAAAGAAAACAGCGGTGAAAAAAAAAGGCAGAAATTTTCTCTCTTCAATAGTAGGTATAGATTTAACTGAAGTGTAACTAAGTTGTTATTTACTTTACCGCTAACCTGCACACACACATGTAGGTAGGTTCTATTAAATTTCATAGTATTCATAGGAGATAGCATAAAATTCTCATAAATATTCATACCTTAAAGTTCTCATAAATATTTATAGATAAAAAATACAGTATAAAACTATCATGCTAATTATTTGCGTGTCGATTATAGTAACAAGATCATTTTTGTAAATAATAGTTGCAGCCAAGTGCTAATTATAGTAGACGTAATACGTGTTGCAAAGTGCCAAATGAAATGTACAAGTGAAGCTAATATCATTTTTCAATATTGTGTTCCTCCCATATTATTCTAACCGAGCCAATTTGGTGAAGCGAAATTGTCTCAATTGTTTATCTTCTCAACCTAATTATCATTTTGAGCCAATCTAAATATATATTTATAAGAATTTTGAGCCAATCTGAGTTAGAGTACCTAACCTGTACCCACAAAATAGTTTGAGTACTGACCGTTACGTTTTTAAGTTGGAAGTACCTATTTGATACCCATAGAATAGTTTGAGCACCTAACTTGTTACATTTTTAAGTTGGAAAGACCTATTTGATACCCACACAATAGTTTAGGTGCCGGGGTGCATTTTTACTCTAAAAAATATATATAATTCATATCACAAGTTTTAGTTAAAAAAAGTTAGCTTTACTTTTAATGCACAATATTTTGGTTTCATCTTATCCCACACTCCCAACTCACGCTCCAAACAAACAGTATCCGCATCCTATACCCGGTCAGGGTAAACTTGGGTATTTCCGACGAAGTATACTGTACGGAGTATATAGTAGCGCGCAGATTGGACCTGTCTCAGTGTCTCATTCTAACCCTAGTCCGTATCGGCGGTGGCACCTCGGCTTAACCTCCATGATGACGAGCTGCCTGAAGCCTAACCCTGATAGCGATAGAGATAGACCTTCCCGTGTCAACCGGCGGGATCGGAAATACCTCAGCCTTGGGGCCTTGGGTTTGGGTCGCGTTTCCATTCCATTCCATCGGAAAAGCCCAAATCACACACACGCCCATCGGGCCGGCCGTGCCCGTGCCGATGCCGCCGCTCCGTCTCCCCGCCGCGCCCGCCAAGAACAAACCGACGACGCGGCGTCGCTGACACTCCCAATAACAACATCGCAACCGTCCAAACCCGCCTCCTATAAACCAACCAACGACCGACCTTCCTCAGGCGGTCACGCCTCAACCCCCGAATATTCCTTCTCGCGATCTCACTGCACGCCGCAGACAGGCCGCACCGCGCCAGCATCAGCATGGACGGCGGCGGCGGCCTCGGACGCGGGCGGTGGCGCGTTGCCTACCTGCTGCTGCCGCTTCTGCTGCTCGCCGTGGCTGGTGCCGCCGCCGCGGGGAATAAGGAGAAGGGGCCGCCGTTCGGCAAGCTGCGGTTCCGGCGGGACAGCGGGACGTTCAAGGTGGTGCAGGTGGCGGACATGCACTACGCGGACGGCCGGACCACGGGCTGCGAGGACGTGCTCCCGTCCCAGGTGGCCGGCTGCACCGACCTCAACACCACCGCCTTCCTCTACCGCGTCTTCCGCGCCGAGGACCCCGACCTCGTCGTCTTCACAGGTCCGTCCGTTCGTCCTACTTATCCATTCCCGTCCGACCACAAGTTGTTAGTCGATTGAGTAATCAATCGAATTGACTTGTCCATTCTCACTTTCATCCGAATCCATATCGCTAGTGCTGGTAGTTAATTTGGTTGCTGTTGCCGTTCGGTTGGATAGAATGTGGAAAGCTTATTCAGTCGGCGTGTGCGCGATTGTGATGAGACAGCGAGATGTTTAGTTCATTGATTGAAGTTGTTAATCATCGTAATCGAGATCCCGTTCTGGAAAAAAAAGCTATAGAGAACTGTAGCTTCAGCTGCTTTTTATTAATTAGTTCAAAAAGGATGTCACGGGTTGCACAAGCGACAGCACGTGGCCCTACCGGAGCTTGTGTGTTTCGGACTGGATTCAGGAATTCCGATTCAAGGAGCCCAGTCAGTGAGGTCCCATTTGTTGATGGCCTTGGATGACGACGTTGGGCATGATGATGGATGCGTCCATGAAGAGATAGAAAGCAATGAGCACTGAATGGAGGTAATGCATCAGAGAAGAGTACAGATGTAGCCGCCTTTGTGACTGTGTCTAGGTTACTGTCATGTTTCGTCGTGTTGTTTCACGGGCAATTATATATGGTTGATCTTTCCAAAGCTGCAGCTTTGGAACCCAGGGTGTGGGAGGAACAGAAATTTAGCAAAGCGGTTGCTTTTATATTGTAGTTAAATTATTCCTAAACCATGTTTAGGTTATTAATTTATGACAGTTTTGTTGGTCAGGTGATAACATCTATGGTGCGGATTCAACTGATGCGGCCAAGTCTATGGATGCGGCAATTGCCCCAGCCATTGACATGAAACTTCCTTGGGCTGCTGTGATTGGGAACCATGACCAAGAGGGCACACTGTCTCGTGAAGGTGTAATGCGTCACCTTGTGGGCATGAAAAACACCCTTTCAAGCTTCAATCCGGAAGGAATTGAAATTGATGGTTATGGAAATTACAATTTGGAAGTTTCTGGGGCTGAAGGAACATCCATGGATGAAAAATCAGTGCTCAACCTGTATTTCCTAGACAGCGGTGACTATTCTACTGTGCCATCAATCAATGGCTATGGTTGGATCAAGGCTTCGCAGCAAGTCTGGTTCCAACAGACTTCTTCAAGTCTACAGGTTACCAACTTACTGACAGTCTTTTGGGAAAAATGTTCATCTTAGCCCATTGCTCTATGTTTTTCCTTTGTGCCTGGTACAACAAGCTCAAAAAAATCAGGATTGTTATTTGGAGATTATTTTTCTTTTGTGTTGTGAGTCATCTGTTATCCTTATAGAAACTATATTTAATCCTTGGCTGCATTGATTCTTGAGCGAGCATACTTAGAAGGTTCCTAAAACTATGGGTTGATGCCTTGATAGAATTGGTAATTGTACACTAAGTTATCTGCTGTACCAAGCTTAACTCTGCAATAATGCTATATTTAATCCTTCTGAAGTCTAAGTCAAGGGCATGGCTTGTTGATACAAATGTATCTAATTTTGGCAATGCTATAGTTCACAATACTGAACATATCTAAATTTCCAGATGGACCAGATTGGTACGAGCAACTACAAAAAGAATGTATTTACACTCGTTTCTGTACAGAAGACCATCATTGTTCTATGCTATCGATCACAATTGTTGTTGAAAATGCAGGAAAAGTATATGAATGAGAACCCAAAACAGAAGGAACCGGCACCAGGCCTTGTGTTTTTTTCCACATTCCAGTACCAGAGTTCAGCAGTTTTACGGCAGCCAATTTCACGGGAGTGAAGCAGGAGGGTATCAGCTCAGCGTCAATTAACTCTGGGTTCTTTTGCCTCCATGGTGGAGGCTGGAGATGTGAGAGCTGCCTTTGTGGGACATGATCACATTAATGACTTCTGCGGGAAGCTCAGTGGTATTCAGCTCTGCTATGCTGGTGGATTTGGTTATCATGCCTATGGGAAGGCTGGGTGGTCAAGGAGAGCAAGGGTAGTGTCTGTGCAACTTGAGAAGACAGACAACGGTGAATGGCGAGGAGTCAAGTCCATCAAGACATGGAAGAGGCTTGATGATAAACATCTTAGCACAATTGACTCTGAGGTCCTCTGGAACAGAGGCTCTAATGGTAAGACACTCTTATGCCTGGATAGATCCTTTACTCAAGCCTGCCTTAGTAACTGTTGAGTATGAGACTATGGGTGCCTTCGGTGAATGATGTTTGATGTATGTATTTCTCTATGATATGAACTTTTTTTTCTATGCAACAACTAACCTATGAATTGCCTGACAGGGAGGCGCAGGAAAAATCACAATGGTAATTGACTTTTGATGCAGACAGGAATGGTGTGCTCCGTAAGGGATCTCTACATCAATGTGTATTGTTGGATAGCCAATTTACTATAGTAGAATCGGAAAATACAGAAAAAAGAAAAGAAGTGTGTATTGTCGGAAGATGCAGAAGTGTCTACATGGGGGAGAAGATCAAATACGGACACATACACCATACACGCAGGTTTCTTCTGTTGTATTTTTCCATGTTTACAAAATAAGTAATTGCAATTCGGTGCAGCTGTCAATTATTGCAAGTAGTCTCATATATAGTGAAATGGTCAAAGGAAAACGAGAATGCAATGTCATTATAGTCCCATCTCTCCTGTATTGTTGCTGGCACTGTCTTTCAAGTTTCAACTGCAATTGAAACCTCAGAGTTACCACAATATCCATTAACTACTGAATGCTTTTATGAAATCAATTAAGAAGATGACAGGTACTCCCTCCGGGATGGTATTAGAAGTCGTTTAGGACAGCGACACGGTCTTCAAAACACAACTTTTACCTCTTATTATTATAAAAATATTTATGGAGATGTGATATATGTATATTTTTATCAGAGTATTTTTAAGACAAATCGACTCATATAAGTTTTAGATTTAGAAACTCAACAACTTAAAAGTTATTGATGTTTTATATTCCCGATGTTTGACCCAAACCTTGTCCAAAAAACGACTTCTAATACCATCCCGGAGGGAGTATATCTTCTAGTTCTGCTGAAAGAGGCATCAAAATTCGCCTTGCACCCAGAATTCAGATCGTTCGTATTCACATAAGAGCTTTGTGCCACCGGCCATGGACCATCCCCTGATACTGCGGCCACCTTGATCAGCACCTCGGAGCTTTCACCGCCCTATCGACGAGCCTGGCTGCGCAGCCAGCTTCTGGCCACGCTGCCGCCGAGGACGACGCAGCAGAAGGCGCAGAGGACGGCCCCCTGCAGACCATCTTGAATACTATGTCGCCGGGCCGCCCGGAGGCTCTTGAGGAGCACCCGTGCGGCCGTCTGCCTCCTGCCCTGGATCTTGTCTTCCGATGGTGAGCCAACCGCGGCTTCAGCACATTATGATCTGCCACCGTGCAACGAGTCCCTAACCTCCTTGTTTTTTGACAACCAGTCCCCTCCTAACCTCCTTGCTTGATCAGGCTGACCAGCTGGCCGTAATCAGGTTTGTCTCCTCTCATGGAGTCCGAGGCCGAGTCCGAGTCCAAATCCCAGAACGCTTTCTCCATGGTTTCTCACTTTCTCCTGGAAACCGTTCTCGTCAGCAGCACTGTTAGATTTTCCAGCGAAAGCATTGCCGTCGTCCTGTTGAAGCATGGTCTCCTAGCTGGCATGGTCTGTTCAGATGATGATGCCACAGGAGCCAGCAGGGCTTGTTGGTCCATTTGTTTGAGCCACATCCGCCAGAGGGGCAAATGGTGTAGCCATTGTTGTGATCCAACACTATCTTGACCGATGTGTGTTCTTTGTCATACATGCGTTGTGTTCTTTGGCAAAATCTCTTGATGGTTTGTCTAGGAACATTTATCTGTTCTGAATAGATCTGAGCAATGAACTGCCGCATCACCATTTACCAAACTAAATACAGTACTACCATAAAACAGGTCTGGTTTAGAAACATTAACTTCAGAACAATCATTTTGCTACGTTATGCTTCATTCCAGGACATCGAGCCCGTTCCTAGGGACCCAAATCAATATCTATTATGTAGCTTATCCATTAGATCTATTTGAAGAGGGTTATGTTACTAACATGTTTACTTCCATTGTGGGTAACGTATTTGGTTTCAAAGCCTTACGCGCTCTCCATTTACTGATTCTACATAATCTTCAATTTAACAAACTGACGAATTGCAAAATCAGAACGAGAAACAGAACATGATAAACATTAGTATGCAACAAGCACTGATTTCTTAAGACCTTCTCGATGAAAACGAACATACAAGGCACAAGGACGATACTTAGGCCACAACGCATCCCATCCACGGATCTACTAAACACAGAAGAACATGCTACAACACAGTGCTAATGAAGTCCCTACTACTCTAAGCCTTCTTGGGGGACTTGGCGGCCTTCTTTGGGGACTTGGGCTCCTTGCTGGCCGCCTTCTCAGCCACCTTCTTGGGCAGGAGCACAGGGTTGATGTTGGGGAGGACGCCGCCATGCGCGATGGTGACGCCGGCCAGCAGCTTGCCGAGCTCCTCGTCGTTGCGGATGGCCAGCAGCACGTGGCGCGGGATGATGCGCGACTTCTTGTTGTCCCTCGCCGCGTTCCCGGCAAGCTCCAGCACCTCGGCGGCGAGGTACTCCAGGACGGCGGCGAGGTAGACGGGGGCGCCGGTGCCCACGCGCTGCGCGTACCGGCCATTCTTGAGGAAGCGCGCGATCCTGCCGACGGGGAACTGCAGCCCAGCCTTGACGGACCGCGTCACCGACTTCTTCCTGGGGCCGCCAGCCTTGCGCCCGGCCGCGCCCTTCTTCGCCTTGCTACCGGCTCCGCTGGCGTCCATGGCCGCTTGCTGCTGCTGCTGCTGCTGCGAGTGATGAGTGGAGAAAATTTAGGGGCTCTGAGCGCGAGAGCTTGAGTGGTGGGAATTGGGATGCCGCTCAACTGCGAAACGGGGTGCATTTAAATGGCGTGGATGGGGAGATGTGGTGGGTCCGTCGATCCGTGTGCGAGGAGAAGCGATAAAAGATCCCCGAGGATTTGGACGGCTGGATGGGGTTACAGCTAGGCGATCCGCGGGAGGGACGGTTCAGCCAATCAGGTGCAAGCAAAAATGCAGAACGGAACCCCTCGCCTTTCAGCAAGCTACTCCCTCCGTGCCACCGAGTTTGTCACCCCTGATTCGGTGTAAATCTTATTCGATACTTCATCTTATTCAAATTTTTTGTACAAATATAATTTATTTTGTTAAGACTTATTTTATCAATAAAGATACTTGAATATTGATTAATTTATTTTATGATTTGTATAAATATTTTGAATAAAACGGATGGTCAAACATGAAGTTCAAAAGTCAAAAAATCGAACTTTAACTCCGTGGAACAGAGGGAGTACTGTTTCACCAACAAATGTGAGAGTAAATAACGATTGCGTTATGTGAGGCCTCCATTTTAACCCCCAATGGTGACCATATTTCTCATGTAAAACAAAATGCTGTCATTTTCATGTGTTAACCTTTATTATGCCAGTGTAAGTTTGCGATCAAAGTTTATACATTTTTTAACTCCATATGTTCTTATGATGTCAATTATAAAGGGAGTGGTATTGACGGAGCCAAACCGTTAGTATTGTACTCGGTTAAATATTTTCTAAAGGTAATCAATAGCTACAAGTTTGAATAGTACAGTATAATAATATGGCATTGGATATTCACCATGTACCCAAAAAAAAAAACATTGGATAAAGTAATATGCCACCAGGGCAAAGTGTCTATTGATATTCACCATGTACCAAAATAACCCAAAGTATAAGTTGTTGGTGTTATTTCTAGAATAATTTGTTTTAAACCTTTATAAGACATTGAAATATAAGGTACAATCTCATGAAAATCATTCTCACATTAAAATTGGCCTTCCTATATCCTACATTTTTTTAGATTTTTTATTTCGGTCTCTGTAAGAGTTTTGCACACAACCAATTCTTATTGCAAATCCACCCTCACTGTTTTTTGTAAGCTCTCAAAAAAAGTGACACCAAACAAAGGGAAAATTGATTAAACGCTAAGCAATAACCATTTCCGACGATTATCCATGCTTGGTGAAAATTCCATAGCCACAGGCTCCATCGTGCCGCATGCCCACTTCACATTATATTCTAATAGTACATTATGGTGAGAGAACAAGAACAAGATGCTTAATGTACAGCTAGTAAGGCCGGTTTAAACTTCCACCGCCACTACACAACTTGTGGTTGCACCTCGAGTGTGGCGGTGAACATCTAGCACCGGCGAATTGTGGCGCCAAAATGAACAAGATGCTCCGATGAAATGCGGCGTGAGCGCTTGGACAATGCGGTATGCCATACTTTGGGCGTGCTATGGATGTGACGAGAACCTCCTAATTCATTGGGCCCACACACACTCTCTTTGTCCCAAAGACCTCGGCGGTAAGTCGCGATGCACCCAATAACTTAAGAAGCTGTCGGTGTCATCGAAACCCCGATTACACCACTCATACCGGGATCAACAAAGGAGTAGCTACAACATTACAACATTTGTTACAAAAATATAGATCGAGTCGCGGAAGAATAATAACATAATTTTTCAAAATATGAGCAAGTTACTTTTGAGTAGACTTAACTTAATTTGCGGAAGGCGAGGGAAACTAGAAGAAACCGGATCATGTCGAGCCCAC
This sequence comes from Hyparrhenia diplandra, assembly GCA_015847255.1. Taxonomy (NCBI): domain Eukaryota; kingdom Viridiplantae; phylum Streptophyta; class Magnoliopsida; order Poales; family Poaceae; genus Hyparrhenia; species Hyparrhenia diplandra. The sequence goes on along the minus strand of JADLZK010012288.1, from coordinate 10,420 downwards.
CGACATAACCTTGGTTAACATCACGAGTCAAGACTGCAAACAAGGGTTAACAAACCCCGAGTACACAATGTACTCCGCAAGACTTACCCGACAAAAAAAAAAAAGACTCCAAGGATATGGCCGGCTTAAGGGAAGTAGAGCTAGAAAAGGGGAGTTTGCGTAAAAGCTTACTACAAGTGGATCCTTACTTTCAATCTTTTTAGCATCAATTTTGTTGAAGCATAATTGAGCTAGATTTGCACCTGTTCTATCTCAAACACTTTTTAAGCAACACATCTCAACTTATCTCTGCATCTCTTTTCCTTGCAAAACCATGAGTAACCTTGTTTCTTCAATTACTACGATGAATGGGCAGAAGAACGGGTCTCCATAACCGTGAAGCAACGGCGATTCATGAACCGATTATACCCAAATGGGGATCCCTAACCACACACGACATATGTAGCACCCAAACTTGCATATATCAACCTTTTCTCGATTTGTCCAAAACGGGAACGAGGCTGCGCCACCCGAGAGCACGCACTCCACCTCCCTACCCCGTCCCTAATGACGCTTTGACCAATAGGGTGGGTACACGCTACTCCCGCCATCTCTCCACTCCCGGTCGTGGTTGCCATTCCCGATTTGGCTCCACCGAGATCCGCTTACCGTAGTATGTGGCTAGTTAGGGTCGACCGATGCGGGGTGATCGCCGGTCGACGCGTGCCTTTGCCGAAGGCCTCGGCGTACTTGCGTTCAAAAGTCCCGAACTTAACAAGCCAAACAACGGACGGTCCTTAAACGACCAACACGGGACAAGCACGGCTAGGTATCCCGCCCGGCTTTCAACCTACGCCCCGTCCGATCTCAAATTCAATACTACCATATTTATTCTCATGAACCACCATCGGGGTGTTCTCTTTTTCAAAGCCGGAGGAACAAAGATAAAACCTATATATCTCGCGAATGATGAAACCATCACTTTCGACTTCTACCGAAGTCTAGGCATTACTAAGCATAAGAGATCGACCTACACATACTAGTGGGATAAACTCCGGAATAACTCGTAGATCAAGGTAATTATGCAAAAGAATCCGGTATCAACCAATTCCTACTAACTTAATGCACATTACACTAGACTTAAGGTGATTAAAGTATTTATAAAAACGTAGAAGGGTTTATGCTCCTGGGCTTGCCTCAGATTGCGGGGAAAGTTAGATTCCGCAATCGGTTCATCCGAGTCATACTTGACACCAACACCCTGACCGATGCATCTTCTCCAACGCTTGATCATCGCGAACCATATTATTCTCGTTTACTACACGCAAATGATGATGCATGCTTTAGCATGATGAAGTATAAATATGATGCTTGATGGATGCACGAAATGATAAACACTTGAGTACAACTTTCCTTCACGATAAAGTTGCAACCCAACAAAACCAACTTGTTGAACTACTCTACAAGATATCATCACCATAGCTCAAGGAGTTCTCAAGGACCATTTGATTGCGGTATGATCCAAGATTCACAAAACAATCCCAAGATCACACAAAACCTAAGTCACTATAAACTAATTACTTACATTTTCTAATTAAACAAATAAAGCATAAAATAGAAAATAATTTAAACATTTCAAAATGACTCCAAACTTTTTATACAAGTAGGATACATCATAAAACAGTACCAAATAAATTTTTATGAATTTTGGATAAATATTTTATTTTCTAAAAATCATAGAAGATGCATTTTTCAATTAAAGATTGTATTTTTAAAACATGCAAGAACTACTCAAAATCTAAGTTTCAAAATTTTTATGGATTCATATACTCATAAGAAGCTTCTACAAAAAAATTTTCAGAATTTAAAGAGCTATTTTCAAATTTCTATGAATTTTGAAAGAATCAAGACTATTCATGATAAAGGAAAATAGATAAATCAATTTTCAAAAACAAAACAAATCACCGGGACGAAACCGACCAAAGCATCCCACGCCGCCCATCATCAGCGCGGCCCAGCCCGCTACGTGTGATAGCCAGCGCCCAATCGCTACCAAGGCCGATCAACCGCGGCCGCCGCTGGATCGGCGAGAACTGGCCGGCGACGACTCCTCCGGCGACGCGGCTTGGCTCTACGCGACCCCCTCGACCTCGCGCGACACGCTGACGCCCAAAACCCGACACCTAAGGCACGGGGCATGACCACCGACGGCCATGGCGGCACGGCGGCGCGGCCATGCGGCGAAAAGGCTCACCGAGCCCTCCCCGACAACGACAAAGCACCAAGAACTCCTCCAGCACCTCCGGAGGGTCCTAAAACCCAGCTAAACGAACCCAAACCGACCCCTAATTCAGACGCGCGCAGCGGCAACGCGGCAACGCCGGTCGGCGGCAAGCGTGTTCCGGCTGCCTCGGGCACTAAACGAGAAACCGATGACACCCTCGTGACCAGGACCTCGAAAGATGACGGTGCTCACGTTGGTTGGGATGGAGACAAGGCGGAGGGTGATCGGCGACGAGAGCAAATGGGCGGCGGTGATGAAAGACGGTGGCAACGACGGCGTTCCGGCCTCCCGCGTGGGGCAAACACAAAAACCGACGAGCGCATCATGACCACAAATGGCGTCAAGGCGACTCCAAAGCTCTAGATGGTTTTTCATTGAAGCTCACCGTAAACAAAGGACGACGCTCGACTCGCGCGGCGCTCCCGCCGGCCGTGAAGAAGACGACGCCGCACGCGCCGCCGGGCTACGAGATCGGAACTAGGGCTAGCTCAACCGACGCCAAAAGGAAGCCGCGAACACGATGGCTAAGTTAATTGGACGGATTGGAGCTTGAGGACGACGGCAATGGAAAGGGGGCGGAGGCGGTTTTTCCCGGCCGGGCGGTGAAGGAGAAAGAAGAAGGAAGAACGGCCCGCTCCAAGCTTTATAGGGCAAAGGACCATCGGACACGTAGGCGGGCGACGCCGCGAACCCGTCCATGTAGCCGGTGACGCACGAGGGACGGCGGCGCGCGAGAACGCCCGCGGCGACGGCCGGCGGCCGGCCGGTATGGAGGAAGAACAGGGGTTTTCCCCATTGCCGTAGCTCTCTCAACCCTAAAACTCAATTTCATCAAATTCTCCCAAAATTTGAACTGAACTCGAAAAATTCCAAAAAGTGACTTAGGCTAAATTTTCAAGATCTACAATTTTCATAATTGGAAGATTTTCAAAATCAGCCTCTAAATAGGACTTTTTGAAAGCAGTTCAAAATTTTGAAATTTGAATTCAAAATTACTTTTAAAAACATGTAACAACTTGAAAAACTTTGTATATGACTTTTGCTCATCTCAACAAGATCTACAAACTCACTTTTGAAAGTTTTTGCAAATTTTTGCTTAGATTTTGAATTAGGGTTTTTAAATCAAAAGAGGACAAAACCCTAATTTTGGTATTTTCAAAATTACTCTAAATTTTTGAACTAAACTTTGAAAACTCAAAACACCAACTTTGTGCAACTTTGAAAACTCTACAAATTTGCTTTAATAACCATACCCAAATTCCTTATAAATTTTAAATAAAAGAAAAGGGGGTAAAAGAGGGAATGGGATTTTAGGGTTTTTCTGAGTTCAATTCAAATCTGAATTTGATTCAAATTTCAGATTCCCAAACTACACTATCCAACCATCATTCCACACACTTAGAATCAAAAACATAAAATAAACCTAATTTTGTCCAATCCAAGACTTAATCGGTAAGTAACACTGGGTGTTACTGACCTTTCCCCTTATCGTAATCTCGTCCCGAGATTCGAGCGAAAAAATGAGAAGGGGAGAAAACGATTAACATACACAGATCTAAAAGTACACTTTCGGAGAGAATACATGACTTTTGAAAACTAAACCACTCGGATCTAGAACAACATAGCTAAGAGCACGGATGACAACTAAGCCTAATCAAACGGCCTCGATAAGCGAGGGCAATGAAGGAACAACAGGATAATGATTATCCGTAACATGGCAAAAGACCAACGGATCCGTAAACAGATCTGCGGAACACTTGATCATTGCAAGCGCCAAGATGAAAAGCATCCCGAGAACAAAAACTTCAACGAACGCCATATCGGGTAGCTCTATGTCCATCCGCCTTCCTTCCGGCCAGGAGCTTCAATCTTCCTCACGACGAGAACCGTGGAGAGAAAAACAACTCACGAGATCTACTCGACCAAGATGGGAAGGGGAAAGGGGCGTAAGAAATTTTATAGCTTGGGTGGGCGTAGATAGGGCACAACACGCCGGAAGTAGGCCGAGTAGAAGAGCATCACCGGGGTGTCCGACAAGATTGGCTATGGCACGCCTATCTAGGCGAACCAAGGTGGGAGAGAGGAAGAAGATGAGAGGAGTGGATTCACGGAAGAAGGCGCGGCGTGAGATCAAGGCCAAAAGATGAGAAGAAGGGGGGTCCCAGACGGGATGAGGGCGAAGCGTCGAGACGCGACACGAGTGCAGATAAAGGAGGGGCGCCGCGTTGCGCCGAGGACGCGAAGTGCGGTACAACGCTAGCCACGAAGCGAGGCGAAAGCACAAATGGCTACACTACAACACGCACGCAAGTGGGAGAGAGAGAGGATGCTCACGGGCGCTCGTAAACACGTGGCGGCAACAAGATGCCACAATGATCCAAACCTTCGAAAATGGTTAAACAGTAGCTCTTATCTACCACTTCTTGTAGTCCGTTAATGTTGATGTCGCTGACTTGCTCTTCAAGGGTCACCTTTCTTGTAACTTTCAAAGAAACTCACAAAGCAACTGATCCGATATACGAGTCCTTGGATAGAATTTAGGTAAAGAACCAAGGAAATTCATGGTAAGGGAATACTTAGTGTAGTTTTGTAATGGATCATGATTAGAAATTAATCATAATACCACGGCCAAAACCACAACCACGGAGAGAATTCATATGATAAAAATTAATGGTGACCAAGGATTTACAAAGGAAAGATAGCAACCAAAGGAAGTTCCAAAGTGTGGAGTCAATATGAAGGTGATTTCAAGATCAAAGCCAAGGAAGTTTTTAGAGATCAAAGAGAAATTGTATGGCATCGGGCTCCTCTATTGAAGAAACGCCTAGGAGGTCCAACAGAGACTTGGCATGGTTCCACACGGCACAACATAAGCCGTGGCAAAGATTTACGATAACATCCTAGTTGAACTAGGTTCAACCAAAGCACACACAAAAAGCTTAACAAAGGAAACACAAACAACAACCAACATTAACATCATTTTAGATAACATGGAAAACATCATAAATGCATTACACGAATGCTATAAACAACATATGCAATGCCATGATGCTTACTAATGATGCAACAAGATAATCATGAATGACCGGGATATGAAGATCTTTCCCCTTAAAAAGAAATCAAATTTCCGTAATTTCAAGGTGACAAATCCCGTGAGACAAGTAGTGGGAAAAGAAATATGTCAAATATATATTGACTTGTAAGAAATTTTGCAAAACAACAAAGTTGATATCAAGATTGTAACGAAGCAAAAAGGTGATTGCAACCGATAAGGGAGAGAGGAGTACGGATATGAATTTCGTTTTACAAGGAAGGAGAAAGTACATTAATTGTGGACTATAGTGAATCATGACCATAGACCCGACATAAGCGAACGCCCTACAAGATTTTCCTTATGGCCGCGATCCATAGGAGACCCCGTGTTTCGACGCTATTTCCTGGTCACACGTGTCATGGTTCTATCATAAGACACAATTATTGCAACTCTCAATCAACACATGTTGTTTGTCAAAGTGAAAAGAAGATCATGTGTCATAATGGAAGAAGTCAAAATACAACACATGTATGAGTTGAGAAATCAAGGAGTAGTCCGAGGCTTTTAAATAGAGTTGACATGACAAGGTGCAAACTCCCAAAGATTAGGAACTTATGAAGCAAAGATTATCAAATGGAAGTCCATTAACCAAAAACCCGGTATAGGACGAAATTTAGGACAAACAACTATAAAGAAGAATAGTTGTCCAAAAGAAAAGGAGGAAGTCTCATATTATAATGATATGATGCATGCTCAGCCCTATAATGTCTTCACAACGTAAAACATACTCCATCTTTATCATGTTAGATGTTAGTAGGTTATAGGGCTTTACTTTATATACTATCTTCTCTCGCACCAAATCGAAATGCCGAAAAGCACTTAGCAAAACATTATCGGTGAAGTTGACTCCCAGTTGTTCTTCAAAAGATGACATGAAACTTCTTGAAATCTTTTTACTTGACTCGTCGGAAAAATCTTCATGAAAGCTTCCAAAGAAGCATAAGGAAAGAATGAAGATCATTTTTAAATTGTTACTTTCAAAAACTTTTAGATTACAAAAATTATTTTGAAGTTTTCAAAAGTAATATTGTAGCTGGTCCTAAGTATGAGCTCGATACCATTCTCGCGATGTAACCTCCTAATTATCGGGCCCACTTTTTGCCTTTGTCCTAAAGACCTCGGCGACAAACCGTGCGATGCACCCAATAACTTAAGAAGCACGCGGGTGTCATCGAAACCCCGATTACACCACTCATACCAGGATCAACAAAGGAGTAGCTACAACATTACAACATTTGTTACAAAAATATAGATCGAGTGCGGAAGAATAATAACATAATTTTTCAAAATATGAGCAAGTTACTTTTGAGTAGACTTAACTTAATTTGCGAAGCCGAGGGAAACTAGAAGAAACCAGATCATGTCGAGCCCACCGACATAACCTTGGTTAACATCACGAGTCGGCACACTCGCAACAAGGGTTAACAAACCCGAAAGTACACAATGTACTCATAAGACTTTACCCGACAAAAGAAAAGACTCCAAGGATATCTTTGGCTTAAGGGAAGTAGAGCTAGAAAAGGGGAGTTTGCGTAAAAGCTTACTACAAGTGGATCCTTACTTTCAATCTTTTTTAGCATCAATTTTGTTGAAGCATAATTGAGCTAGATTTGCACCTGTTCTATCTCAAACACTTTTTAAGCAACACATCTCAACTTATCTCTCGCATCTCTTTTCCTTGCAAAACCATGAGTAACCTTGTTTCTTCAATTACTACGATGAATGGGCGAGTAAGAACGGGTCTCCATAACCGGTGAAGCAACGGCGATTCATGAACCGATTATACCCTGTACCGGGATCCCTAACCACCACGACATATGTAGCACCCAAACTTGCATATATCAACCTTTTCTCGATTTGTCCAAACGGAACGAGGCCTCAAGCCACCCGAGAGAGCACAAGACTCCACCTCCCTACCCCGGCCCTAATGACAGGTTTGACCCGAGAGGGTGGGTACACGCTACTCCGCCATCTCTCCACTCCCGGTGCGTGGTTGCCATTCCCGATTTGGCTCCACCGAGATCCCGCTTACCGTAGTATGTGGCTAGTTAGGGTCGATCGATGCCGGGTGATCGCCCGTCGACGCGTGCCTTTGCCGGAAGGCCTCGGGCGCACTTGCGCTCAAAAGTCCCGAACTTAACAAGCCAAACAACGGGCCGGTCCTTAAAATCGACCAACACGGACAAGCACGACTAGGTATCCCCCGGCTTTCAACCTACGTCCCCGTCCGATCTCAAATTCAATACTACCATATTTATTCTCATGAACCACCATCGTGGTGTTCTCTTTTTTCAAAGTCGAGGAACAAAAGATAAAACCTATATCTCGCGAATGATGAAACCATCACTTTCGACTTCTACCGGTCTAGGCATTACTAAGCATAAGAGATCGACCTACACATACTAGTGGGATAAACTCGGAATAATCGTAGATCAAGGTAATTATGCAAAGAACGGTATCAACCAATTCCTACTAACTTAATGCACATTACACTAGACTTAAGGTGATTAAAGTATTTATAAAAAAAGAGAAGGGTTTATGCTCCGGGGCTTGCCTCAGTATTGCGAGGAAAGTTAGATTCCTTGATGGGTTCATCCGAGTCATACTTGACACCAACACCTCGGACCGATGCATCTTCTCCAACGCTTGATCATCGCGAACCATATTATTCTCGTTTACTACACGCCAAATGATGATGCATGCTTTAGCATGATGAAGTATAAATATGATGCTTGATGGATGCACGAAATGATAAACACTTGAGTACAACTTTCCTTCACGATAAAGTTGCAACCCAACAAAACCAACTTGTTGAACTACTCTACAAGATATCATCACCATAGCTCAAGGAGTTCTCAAGGACCATTTGATTGCGGTATGATCCAAGATTCACAAAACAATCCCAAGATCACACAAAACCTAAGTCACTATAAACTAATTACTTACATTTTCTAATTAAACAAATAAAGCATAAAATAGAAAATAATTTAAACATTTCAAAATGACTCCAAACTTTTTATACAAGTAGGATACATCATAAAACAGTACCAAATAAATTTTTATGAATTTTGGATAAATATTTTATTTTCTAAAAATCATAGAAGATGCATTTTTCAATTAAAGATTGTATTTTAAAACATGCAAGAACTACTCAAAATCTAAGTTTCAAAATTTTTATGGATTCATATACTCATAAGAAGCTTCTACAAAAATTTTCAGAATTTAAAGAGCTATTTTCAAATTTCTATGAATTTTGAAAGAATCGAGACTATTCATGATAAAGGAAAATAGATAAATCAATTTTCAAAACAAAACAAATCACCGGACGAAACCGCCCAGCATCCCACGCCGCCCATCATCATGCGGCCCAGCCCACCGCTACAGTAGCCGTCCGCCCAAAACCCGGCCCATTTGGCCCGGCGGCGGCCGGCGGCGTTGATCCGGCGAACTTCGCGGCGGCGACGACTCCCCTCGGCGACGCGGCTTTGGCTCTTACGCGACCCCCTCGACCTCGCGCACGCCGACGCCCAAAAACCCGACACCTAAGGCACCGGGGCATGACCACCGACGGCCATGGCGGCACGCGGCGGCGCGGCCATGCGGCGGAAAGGCTCACGGAGTCCTCCCCCGACAACGACAAGAAGCACGGTAGCGGCTCCGGCACCTCGGAGGGTCCTAAAGCCCGCCAACGAACCCAAACCGGCCCTGCTTAGGGCGCGCTCGCGGCTACGGAAATGGCAACGCCGACAGTCGGGCGGTAGCGTGTTCCGGCGGCTACGGCGCACTAAACAAGAAACGATGACACCCTCGTGACCAGGACCCTCGAAAAGATGACGGTGCCCACGTTTGGTTGGGATGGAGACAAGGCGGGTGATGGCGACGAGAGCAATACGGGCGGTGATGAAAGATCTGGCAACGCGGCTGGGGCCGGCAAGCTCCCGTGGGGGCAAACACAAAACCGCGTGCGCATCATGACCACGGCGTCGGCGACTCAAAGCTCTAGATGGTTTTCATTGAAGCTCACACGAAACAGGTGGACGACGGCGGCTGATGCCTCATGGCGGCGAGGCGCTCCTGGCCGGCCGTGAAGAAGACGACGTCGCACGGCGCTCGCCGGGCTACGAGATCGGAACTAGGGCTAGCTCAACCGACGCCGCAAGGAAGCTGCGAACACGATGGCTAAGTTAATTGACGGATTGGAGCTTGAGGACGACGGCAATGGAAAGGGGGCGGAGGCGGTTTTCCGGCGGTGAAGGAGAAAGAAGAAGGGAAGAACGGCTAGGCCTCCAAGCTTTATAGGGCAAAGGACCATCGGACACGAGTAGGCGGGCGACGTCGCCGAACCCGCCATGTAGTCGGTGACGCCGCGAGGACGGCCGGCGCGAGAACGCCAGCGGCGACGGCCGGCCGGCCGGCCGGTATGGAGGAAGAACAAAGGGGTTTTCCCGCGCACCTTAGCCTCTCAACCCTAAAACTGAATTTCATCAAATTCTCCCAAAATTTGAACTGAACTCGAAAAATTCCAAAAAAGTGACTTAGGCTAAATTTTCAAGATCTACAATTTTCATAATTGGAAGATTTTCAAAATCAGCCTCTAAATAGACTTTTTGAAAAGCAGTTCAAAATTTTTGAAATTTGAATTCAAAATTACTTTTAAAAACATGTAACAACTTGAAAAACTTTGTATATGACTTTTTGCTCATCTCAACAAGATCTACAAACTCACTTTTTGAAAGTTTTTTGCAAATTTTGCTTAGATTTTGAATTAGGGTTTTTAAATCAAAAGAGGACAAAACCCTAATTTTGGTATTTTCAAAATTACTCTAAATTTTTGAACTAAACTTTGAAAACTCAAAACACCAACTTTGTGCAACTTTGAAAACTCTACAAATTTGCTTTAATAACCATACCCAAATTCCTTATAAATTTTAAATAAAAGAAAAAGGGGGTAAAAGAGGGGAATGGGATTTTAGGGTTTTTCTGAGTTCAATTCAAATCAATTTGATTCAAATTTCAGATTCCCAAACTACACTATCCAACCATCATTCCACACACTTAGAATC